>ML344132.1:0-43677 GCA_005239505.1 Nicotiana paniculata | reverse complement strand
CCTATATTACTTGTCGACCACGTACACTTGCGTGTGCATTGGGAAATCAACCAACACCTGGGTATATATAGCTTTGAAAATAGAATAAATAAGGTGCAAACTAAAGTCAGACATCAATTAAGGGAATCAGAATCAATCAGTTTAAGAATAGTATGGGTACATCCTTAATTAAGGGAGTTAAATCTCCAACGGTAGGAAAAGATTACAAGTAAGGAAAGGAAGCAAATAAGGAAAGATTCATACATAGTAAGCACATAGTAGGGAATTGGGGGCAGGTTCATTAAAGCACTACTGTAAGAATCAATTGATAGTAATAAAGGAAGAAATAACTAATAATCGTAAATATTATCACTGGAAATCAAATAAAGGAAATCAATCACAGGAAATTAGGGATTCGAAATAGGAGTAGCACTGATTTAAGAATTAGCATAGGTTATACAAAGTAAACACGTAATTGTGAAATTGCAAAGTTATTGCAGTTATAGCCAAAGAGTGCCAATCTGGCTAATTGTGAAATAATTTGATATTACCAAGGCCAAAAATAATATATTAAGTCAAGAGATGTCTTTGGAATCATTTGTAATGCAATTTACAATTAATTATTAGACATAAAAATACTGGATAAATTGGAAATAAATTTGTAAAAATATGAGAAAATTATGGAAAAATACCAATTGTTATGGAACTTGATTTTGAAGGTATATATGCAATTTTTTTTTTAAAATAATTTGAGGAAAAATTGGGTATCAACAACTGCCCCTCTTTACCCGGGAAGGATGGAAGAGTTGTCGCGTAAAGACATGATGGCCAATTTGACCGAGCGAGGGTTTGAAAAGATTTAGGCCGTACCCTGGTTTTTGAGCTGCCTAATATCTCTGATTTTATAGGAATCGGGTCGTATGTAGTTCAGGAGCTACCGACGAAGTATAACGATGAAGTTTTATAAGGATGGACGCAAAGTGCAAGGTTGGGCGAACAAGCGGTTTACGGGGTAGTTAGGAGAACTGGGGCGGGACCGCGCCTGCCATGATGGTTGTTGCTTGCCGGGTTACCTGCAAATGAGTAATAAAAACATATCGTGCATAATTAAAACATGATGCAAATTCCCTTTGGATTATGAATGTAGTCTTTGGACGGTTAAGGATGACGTCTTTAGACCATGATGTCCTGGGCCATGAATTTCTTGATGCATGATTCGCAGGCCATGAAAAGATATTCTCGGGCCATGAAGATGGTGCCTCCGAACAATGACGCCTTTGAATAATGATATGCAAACTGATAAAATAGATCCTCAATCCATGACATGGTGTTCTCGGGCCATGAAGATGGTGCCTCCGAACAATGACGCCTTTGGATAAATTGGCGATATTTCAACTATGAATATGCAATAGTATGATGCTGAAAAGACAGAGCTTAGTCTTGCGAATTAAAGAGGCAGAGCTTAGCCCAAAAGGAAAGAACAGTAAATAATGCTAGGGGCATTGGTCACTTTTGAGAAGTAAATGGGAGGCAGCGTTTAGCCTCGGAAGGCAGAAAGGTAGCCTTATGCAATATGCGGATGCAAATGGAGACAACGTTTAGTCTCGGAAGGTATAAAGGTAGCCTTATGCAATATGCAGATGCAGATGGAGACAACGTTTCGTCTCTAGTCTCGAAAGGCAGAAAGGTAGCCTTATGCAAAAAATGAATGCAGATGGAGACATCGTTTAGTATCGAAAGGCAGAAGGTAGCCTTATGCAATATGTGAATGCATATGGAGACAACGTTTAGTCTCGGAAGGCAGAAAGGTAGCCTTATGCAATATGCAGATGTAGATGAAGACAACGTTTAGTCTCGGAAGGCAGAAAGGTAACCTTATGCAATATGTGAATGCAGATGGAGACATCATTTAGTCTCGGAAGGCAAAAAGGTAGCCTTATGCAATATGCTAATGCAGATGAAGATAGCGTTTAGTATCGGAAGGCAGAAAGGTAGCCTTATGCAATATGCGAATGCATATGGAGACAACGTTTAGTTTCGGAAGGCAGGAAGGTAGCCTTATGCAATATTCAAGGAAGGAAAACAGAAATTCTTAGCTGGTGTTAAATTGCGGTAGAGTATTGTGATAATGAAGCATTGTTTGTGCTGATAATAAGTGTTGGCATGGCGAGTTTGAGGAACGATGTCTGTCTCTTGGAGCGGATAATATGTTTTGGGTCTTTTGCAATTTTATTCCTGCATCCAAAGAAAGATCGTGAGTTTTGTAAAGGGGAAAGGTTAGTTCGCATTCCTGCTGGCCCTGCTTGGCTCGTTTGCTCGATCATGATGATACTTTCTGTTTCATTGGGGTAGAGTTCGCTAAAAAAGCCGTTTCAGAAAAAATAAATATGCATGATTTTAGTAAAAGTATAATATATAATAGTTTTAGATGAACTGATGACATGACACGGCTTGAGACATTGCAACCTCTCCTGCTGCGGAATTTTGAGGGTCCTCCTCAAAATTCTGCCCCAATTTTCTAGGTGGACATCTCTGACTGCTGCTCGTGCGGCGATTAGCTGAACTTGCTTCGGAATTTTGAGGGTCCTCCTCAAAATTCTGCCCCAATTTTCTAGGTGGACATCTCTGACTGCTGCTCGTGCGGCGATTAGCTGAACTTGCTTCGGAATTTTGAGGGTCCTCCTCAAAATTCTGCCCCAGTTTCCAATTGCGGTGAAAAGTAGGTTTCATTGAATTGTGACCGAACCTATAGGGCTGCCTACATGTCCCCTCTTAAACGGGAATCAGGTTAGGCGTAGTTCAAATTACATCATTTGCGGAAACATAAACAATTACACATAGTAGCGCTTGACTGCATCTGAATTGATCGGTTTCGGCCGGACTTCTCCGTCCATTTCTGCAAGTATGAGTGCTCCTCCTGTCAGCACTCTATGAACCATGTACGGACCTTGACAGTTGGAGAGAACTTCCCCTTGGCTTCATCTTGATGCAGAAAGATTTTCTTTCAAACCAGCTGCCCTGGTGTGAATCGTCTCGGCTTGACTTTCTTGTTGAAGGCCCTGGCCATTCTGTTCTGATATAGTTGACCATGACATACTGCATTCATTCTCTTCCCGTCTATGAGGGCTATTTGCTCATAACGGCTTCTTACCCACTCTGCATCGCGGAGCTCAACTTCCTGTATAATTCTTAGAGATGGAATCTCCACTTCGGCAGGAATTATAGCCTCTGTACCATAAACTAGCATATAGGGAGTTTCCCATGTTGATATGCGAACAGTGGTGTGGTATCCCAATAAAGCGAATGACAACTTTTCATGCCACTGCCTATGCCTTTCTATCATCTTCCTTAGTATCTTCTTGATGTTTTTGTTAGCAGCCTCTATGGCTCCATTCATCTGAGGTCTCTATGTTGTGGAATTCTTGTGTTTGATCTTGAAAGTTTCACATGTAGCTTTAATCAAGTCACTGTTGAGATTAGAACCATTGATGATTGACTCTGGAACTCCGAACCGACAAACAATGCGGTCGCGGACAAAGTCGGCCACGACTTTCTTAGTAACTGCTTTGTAGGAGACTGCTTCGACCCATTTAGTGAAGTAGTCAATGGCGACCAAAATGAACCTGTGGCCATTGGAAACGGCAGGCTCGATTGGTCCAATAACGTCCATACCCCAAGCGGCGAACGACCATGGTGAGCTGGTTGCATTGAGCTCACTTGGAGGCACCTTTATCATATCCCCATGTATCTGGCAGTGGTGGCACTTCCGAATATACAGGATGCAGTCTGTTTCCATAGTCATCCAAAAGTAACCAGCTCAGAGTATTTTCTTTTCTAAAACAAAATCGTTCATATGTGGGCCACATGTCCCAGCATGAATTTCTTCCATCAGTTTTGATGCTTCTTTTGCGTCAACACACCTTAATAAACCCAAATTGGGAGTCCTCCTATACAGGATTCCTCCGCTGTGGAAGAAATTGTCGGGCAATCTCCGAAGTGTGCATTTCTGAGTGGAATTTGCAGGCTCGGGGTATTCTCCTTTTTCCAAGTACTTATCGATGTCATGAAACCAAGGATTTCCGTCAGCTTCTTCTTCGATATGGGCACAGTAAGCTGGCTGATTATGGATCTTTATGGGAATAGGGTCAACGAGATTCGTGTTCGGGTGCTGGATCATTGAGGACAAAGTAGCTAATGCATCGTCGAACTCATTCTGGATTCTAGGGACGTGCCGGAACTCTATCTTTGTGAACCTCTTTCTTAATTCCTGTACGTAGTGCAGATAAGGCAATATCTTGGAATTCTTTTTTGCCCATTCTCCCTGTACCTAATGTACCAATAAGTCTGAATCACCGATCACTAACAGTTCCTGGACGTTCATGTCAATGTCCATATTGACCCCCAAGATGCAGGCTTCATATTCGGCCATATTGTTGGTGCAAGGGAACCTGCGGATATCGGATAATGCTGACTGTTCTCTGATACTAGGACTTCTCCAATACCGACTCCCTTGAAGTTCGCTGCTCCATCGAAGAACATCCTCCAACCATCATAGGACTCTGCAATGTCTTCTCCTATGAATGATACCTCTTCATCAGGAAAATATGTTTTCAGGGGTTCGTATCCTCCGTCTACGGGATTCTCAGCAAGATGGTCTGCCAGAGCTTGTCCTTTAACTACCTTCTGAGTCATGTAAACAATGTCAAATTCACTCAACAAGATTTGCCACTTGGCTAGCTTGCCAGTGGGCATGGGCTTATAAAAGATGTACTTTAATGGATCCATCCTTGATATGAAATATGTTGTGTAGGCACAGAAGTAATGCTTCAGCTTTTGGGCGACCCAAGTTAGAGCACAACAGGTACGCTCTAATAGAGAATACCGGACCTCATACGGAATGAAATTTTTGCTGAGGTAATAAATATCTTGTTCCTTCCTTCCTGTTTCATCGTGCCACCCCAGAATGCAGCCGAAAGATCCATCTAACACCGCAAGATAGAGTAATAGAGGTCTGCCTGGCTCGGGCGGTACTAGGAATGGCGGTGTTGACTAATATTCCTTGATCCTGTCGAAAGGATTTTGACAATCATCGGTCCACTCGGTCGCAGCGTCCTTCTTCAGCACCTTAAAGATTGGCTCACAGATAACGATAGATTGTGCTATAAACCGGCTGATCTAATTAAGCCTCCCCAAGAAACCATCACATCTTTCTTGTTCCTTGGTGGTGGTAGCTCTTGAATGGCTTTGAATTTTGACGGATCCAATTCTATTTCCAGGCGGCTTACAATAAATCTCATCAACTTCCCAATAGGAACCCCGAATGCACACTTCGCGAGGTTTAGTTTCAGATTGTATTTTCGCAATCTATTGAAGAACTTCCCCAAATTCTCCATGTGATCAACAACTTTCTTTGATTTGATAATGACATCATCCACGTACACCTCAATCTTCTTATGAATCATGTCATGGAATATGGTGGTCATGGCCCTCATGTAGGTGGCCCCTGCATTCTTTAGGCTGAATGGCATCATCTTGTAACAATACACTCCCCACGGCGTGATGAACTCCATTTTCTCAGCATCTTTCTCATCCATCCAAATCTTGTGATAACCAACAAAGCAATCCACGAAGGAATGCAATTCATGCTTGGCGCAATTGTCAATCAGAATGTGTATATTTGGCAAGGGGAAGTCATCTTTCGGACTGGCCCGGTTGAGATCCCGATAGTCGATGCAGACTCTAACCTTTCCGTCCTTCTTTGGCACATGTACAATGTTGGCTAACCATGTCGGGTACTCCACTACTCGGAGAACTTTGGTGTTGATCTTCTTGGTAACTTATTCTTTGATCTTCAAACTTATGTCGGGTTTGAACTTTTTGAGCTTTTGTTTACTGGTGGACACATTAGATTGGTTGGCAGTTTGTGATCCACAATAGACGTACTTAGACCAGTCATGTCGTCATACGACCATGCAAATACGTCCTCATACTCTCTTAGAAACTCTGTGTATTATTTCTTTTCTGATGGTGACAAAATGAATGATGATGCGAGTCTCCTTGACATTTTCTGAATCCCCCAGGTTGATAACTTCGGTCTCATCCTGGTTGGACTTAGGTATGTTCTCAAAGTTCTCAACTTCTTTGACAATCTCGTCAGGTATGTCGTCATCATCTGAATCAATGTCCGTTTGCTGCGTTGTCTCATTGCATGTCACAGTCATCGGTTCATCAATACAAGTAATAGTAATGCTGTATAAATAAAGTAATGAGAGAAAACAATAGCAATAAATATTGGATTCGTAATATAAATTTAGAAGATGCTTTGATAGATTGAATAACTATTTTGAACATTGAAGATCTTTATTGCAGAAATTGAAAAATGCAGGAAAAGGAAAATCATTTAGTAAATAAAACAGTAAATAATGCTTGTTTTACCCTTGCTACCCCGAGGCTCGTCGGACTTTAGTCGTCTTGATAGACCAGTTCTTGAGATATATCCCCTTGATTACAGTCTGTATGGAAGGGCCTTCCTCTCCCTCCCCCTCAAGAACAACACAACAATCCATATCTTCTTCCTTTAGGAACAAACTCATCATCGCTGCAAGTGCTTCTTCTTCGTCTGAACCGTAAATAATGTCGGCCTGCTTGAAAGTCTGCTCAAGATGAGGTATCGGCTGCTCCAAAGGGTAATAGGAACCGCGCCAAGGTGGCGACCTGTCATTGAATTCCTGCCAAGTGTACTCATACACCAGACCAAAAGTGGTGCCATGTTCCTTGAGCTTTATGGGCTTCGTGATCCCTTGGAAGTTCTTACCGAGCCCTTTTCCTGGCTCATATCCTCTCTAGTTCAGGATGCTCTCAATCTTGCTATCCCACCACTTGTCCTTGTCGATAACATTGACCCGTTCAATGTGGTGTTAAGTTCCTCCACCTATCTTCCTTTTTCCGTCAATCTCCAAAATAGTTTGATGACTATAAATGGGGTTGCTACCATCACCATGAATAATCACCTCTTAGTGGTTTCACTCGAATTTTACCGCCTGATGTAGCATTGATGCTACGACCCCAACAGCATGAATCCAGGGTCGTCCCAACAACATGTTGTAGGATGCTGGAACATCTATCACCTGGAAATCTACTTCGAACCAAGTTGGTCCCATCTGCAGACATAGACTGATCTCCCCCATGGTGGACCTATGAGAACCATCGAAGGATTTCAAATTGATCGCTCCATCCCTTATCTCATGTAGCCCTTTACCCAATTTATTGAGTTTTATCAACGGACAAATGTTAAGACTGGAACCTCCATCGATCAAGATCCTTGTGATGAAATGATCTTCGCATTGCACGGTGATATGCAGCGCTTTATTGTGCCCTAATCCTTTAGGTGGTAGCTCATCCTCATGAAAAGTGATTTTATGACTCTCCAGTACCTGGCCTACCATATTGGCCATTTCCCCGCTAGTGATGTTGTTTGGTACATATGCTTCACTCAACACTTTCAAAAAAGCATTTCTGTGTGTTTCAGAATTCTACAGCAAAGAGAGGATGGATATCTGTGCCGGTGTCTCGTTCAGCTAGTCGATGACTGAATACTCCTTAGCCTATAACTTTCTCCAAAGGTCATCGGGACTTGTTTCGAAAAGAGAGGCCGGTTGGCAGCCTGCTTGCTTGACTCGGCCAGATGCTCATGTGTGCACACCCTACCAGTTCTTGTCATACCCTGTGCCGCGACTGCTTCCTCATACCTGAACTTGCCTTTCCTTCTCGCCTCTGCTGTGTAGTCCCAAGGGATAGCATTTGAATAGAAAGGTGGCGTGGTTGACATTGCCACCGGAATTGGTGCAGCCATCCTTACTTCAAACGGAATATGTGTTCGGGGTGGCAAGACTATGACCTCGAATGATGCCGGTGCATTTGCTGGAGATACAAACTCAACTTCAATTGGCACTGGTGACTTTGCAGGTGGCGCTACTTCAAACCCAAACGGTATAGACATATTCAACTCAGTGTCCTCAGATGGTTGAATCTGGACTATGATCGGTTTGAGAGTGACTGCGGGTTTCTTTGGGTCATCGCCTTCTGCGATCAACCCGATTGATCTCTCGGGATCCCAATCATCTTTTATTTCAATCATATGGATAATTCTACCCTTATGGTCTGGCAGAGGATTGTCAGGGACGTTTGGAGTGGGGTATTCTGCCACAATAATCTTGTTGTCAATGAGAGCATGTATTTTGTACTTCAGAGAGCGGCATTCTTTGATGGTGTGTCCTTTCATGCTGGAATGGTATGCACATAATTTGCTTGGGTTAACCCACTGAGAAGGGTTCTTAGGGGTGGCAGTAGGGATTTGTGTGACATAACCAGCGACTTTGAGCTTCTCATACAGCTGGTCAATGGGCTCGGCTATGGCGGTGTATTGTTTTTGAGGGTGACGATCAAAATTGGGACGAGGTCTAGGGAAGTTTTGGCGTGCAGGGGGTGATTGATAATGGGATGGCTGGGAATTATAAGTGTAGTAGACATGAGCGGGTTGTGAATATTTGGGTGAAGCAGGTTGATATATGGGCGGTGGAGCTTGGTAGAAAGGTGGTGGAGCTTGGTAATTTGGTGAGGAGGCTTGGTAATTCGGGGTTGGATGGTATGTGAGTGGAGGTGTTGGATAGGTTTTGTATTTGAGTGGGGACTTGGGTCTTTGTGCAACCACTACGGCTCCCACGTCTCTCTTCTTAGACACACCACCGGACTGTAAAGCCTTGTTAGTGGCTTGAAAGGCTTCAAAATTTGTAACCATACTGCTTTTAATACCTTCTTCAATCCGCTTACCCATTTTGATTATGTCAGAGAACTTGTGGCCTTCAACCATAATTAACCGTTCATAATACTGTGGTTTCTGAGCCCGGACAAAGAACTTGTTCATTTGTTCTTCCTCTAGAGCAGGTCTGACTTTAGCGGCTTCGGACCTCCAGCGAGTACCATACCCGCGAAAGGTTTCTTCTTCAAATTTTGAATGTAGAACACATCTGGTGAGTTCTCTGTGTTGAATCTAAACTTGTCCATAAAATCATACGCCATGCTTACCCAGTTTGACCATTTCTTGGAGTCTTGGATGATGTACCAAGACAGTGCGTCTCTCTTCAAACTCCTCATGAACAGCTTCATGCGAATTATTTCATCCTTTCCCACACCAACCAATTTGTCACAATAGGTCCTCAGATGGACTCTCGGATCACCAGTACCATCAAACATTTCAAACGTTGGAGGTTTGTACCCCTCAGGCAGTTCGATATCAGGTTGTATACAAAGGTCCTCATAATTAAACCCTTCAATCCCCTTGGTTCCTTCAACACCCTGGACTCGGTTGGTCAGTTTCCTAAGCTCTTCGGCTAGGTTCCTGATAAGTAAATCCTTTTCGTTAGACTTAGATGCCTGTGGGTTAGGCGGAGTGGAGTGGGTCATGGTTTCCACATAGATGGGATTTTTATAGGCGTGGAAATGGTCTTTTGTGGGGTTTTGAGGTTCAGGGATGAGTAGTGGAGTATTATTTGAGGTGTGGCAAGCATTTCACTGCGTCGGGAGAGTTTGGTTCTTTGGGGGAGTGGCGTGATAGTGAAGTGCGGGATGATTTTGCTGTCTTGGGATATTTTGTGGAGGTGCAGGGTTTTGAGAATTTGGAAGGTTGACGTCGGGGATGTTGAGGGAAAATGACAAATTGGCCAGATTCCGGACTTGATTGAGTTCTTCCTGAAACTTAAAAAATTTCTGTTCAAGTGGTGACATGTTTTCATGCAGGACCTGAATACCTCGGCCATCAAAGGCCTCTACTCGTTCAATCATATTCTCCTTTCTGGTGCCGCTGGACTCTTCCATCTTACTTTTGCCTTTGTCTTTGCCCTTAGGAGGACTAGGAGGAGGAGGAGTAGGTGGAGGGCCCTTGGATCTAGTGCGATAGGCTGATGATGCCAGAATGGACGAGCTAACCTTTGGGGAGGGGAGAAAGAAAAAATAAAAACAAAAGATAACCAAGTCAGTGAGGATCATGAAAAGAGTATTGTGGTATTTAAACACATAATGCGGAAATGTAAAGCGCGTCCTAGTTGGGAACCTCTTTGTGCCCGAGGTAGGCCTAGCGACAAATTGATTTGGAGAACTTAAAATGCTAAATGCCTCATTTTATTGATAAGAAAAATAGACAAATCCCAAATCGATAGACGGAAAATAAAAGTCACTAATGGCCGTTGGCCTTATTACATTGATAGGAAAATAAAGACATTCCTATGTACTTGGTCCCAGAAGGACCTTCCCAGACTCGGCATTCTTGATTTCCTTGTACAGTTTTCCCAGCTCGCGAAGTCCCAGCAGCAGGTAGGTTCTGGCTAGGTATCCTCCTGCAGCTCCCTCAGCCTTTGACAATCTTCAACTCTTTTGATGAACTTTTCTTCCATCTCGATTATACCTCGTTCCAAGTACCCCAGCCTCTTGTTGGCGCTGATAGCCATGTCCTTCCATTCCTCGATCAGTTATTTGTTGG
Source organism: Nicotiana paniculata (assembly GCA_005239505.1). Lineage (NCBI taxonomy): Eukaryota > Viridiplantae > Streptophyta > Magnoliopsida > Solanales > Solanaceae > Nicotiana > Nicotiana paniculata. The sequence goes on along the minus strand of ML344132.1, from coordinate 33,164 downwards.
ACTCATGTATCTTCTAGTGGTCATCCTCACTTTCCCGGGTCCTTTGGCGCAGTTGGTTGTATTTGACTTGTGCCTCAGCCCTTTCATCTATAACCCTGTGACCTCGGACATACCCCGACTTGCTCTGACCACCCAGAGCCTCTTCTAACCAACCAAGATAGAAGGGGGTACAACCGACATGATACCTGTCTTGCTCGATGGTGTCTTTCTCAAGTATAACCTTGCAATGCCACATGTGCTGAGCTTGGCACTTGTGAGGACTGTCATTATTTTGAAAGTCAGCTCGAAGATAGCTCATCTTCTCGACCCTAGGGATACTTGCTTCCTTCCTGCTTGCCTCAGAACTCGAAGAGGGACGTAAGGGTAGTCCCCCTTAGAACAATCAGTATCAGAAATGATGCGTCTCGGGATCGAATGATGAACTCATCTGTTGGAAACCATTCAAACATCCATTGAACCTGTTCTTCAGTCAAGTTATTAAAAAGCTCAACCCACCCCTCAGCATTTTCAGGCTGAGCGAACATGTCAGGGATATAATTCATTCTCTTTGGGTGATGTAAAGCAATGTGGTCATCCCACATTCTGCGGTGAATGTACTGTCGATATTCGCCTTTTTGCAGATGTTCCATGAGCCAGAGTTGAAGTAATAAATTTCAACCTTCGAAATGCTTTGCTCCTTGTTGACACCTTTCTAAGGCCCGATATATGTCTGCAACGATCATGGGCACAATGCTGAAATCTTGCCCATTTACCCCTTCCATTATGGTCTTAGTTACCATGGCTAGCCTGGTATGGATCCTTTCCTTCTTCATCGGGAACACGATCAAACCCAACAAGCAAACCATAAACACGAACACTCGGCGATGGACGTGTCCCAGAGAGGTGATAACAAATTCATCATGGTAGGTACGGTATGATTTGCTGTAGCCATACCTTTCGTACAAGTAGTCAAAAGGAATGTACGAATCCTCTAAACATACCAATTTCGCGTCCTTTTTCAGACCCATCATTTTGAGGAAACTTTTGCTTGTGCGGTTCTCAGGCATCAACACCCCGGAGTTTCCCATACTAGGTTAGCCAGCCCTCCTATCTCTTCTATCAAAGGAGTCATTTCGATGTTCCCAAAGCGGAACACGGACCTTTCACGATCCCAGAACAGGGTAGCAGCCTTTATTCTCATTTTGTTAGGCTGGATTTCTAGGAGAGACGGTAGGTTATCCAAGTGTTTCCTGGTGATAGCTTTGTCGCTAGAGTGCAGATCCTCCCACCAAATCAACAGTTTTGGGTGGATGTTGGAGACCATGCCGAATCTGGGGACTTCGTGCCTTATTTTTTTCTGCAAATAAAATAAAGTTAGGCCCTTACCCCCACCGGACTCAACTATTTATCGTCCACAATTAATAGGAAGCATTTAGTTCTCCAAATAAATGCACAGAACGTGAGGGCGTCTGTTTGGGTTTAGGGAAACCCGGTGGACTTTTGGATAAGGCTATCTTAAAAGCTATCGTGCGGACGACACTTTAGCTCGACTAGGTTTGACCATAATGCATGCAATAGTGCAACAGAGTAAGGTTTGTATAGGGTTTTAGACTGGTACCCTTGAGCGGACAACTCAAGGGGGAAAGGCACGAAACCGTCGACTGCACCGCCGATCGACTAGTTTTACCGCAAATAAGCTTTTCCAAATTTAGTGGGTGATAATATAGGAAGGGCACAACCACTCATCAAGCGTTGCTATAGTATTTTGTTTGGCACTAGTGGAGTATGAATGTTGAGCATGATTTATGCAATAAGTACTAAAACAAGTTGTCACGTGTTTGCACATTAAAGAAAGCGGTAAAAACGGTAGTAATGATTTAAAGCAGTTACAAAAGGAAAAAAAAAGACATGTCAGTTTTGTTTTTGAAGAAAAGTAAATACCCGAAGTAAACAATTGATTGCATGTAAAGGGAATAGGAAAGGGTGCAAGTATTTAAAAATAAAGGCACAAATTCACGAAACAATTTGAAATGGTAAAAACCTGGATATCCCCAGCAGCGTCGCCATGCTGTCGCGTCCCCTTTTTCCCTCGCGGAATATCGGGTTTATGACATTGGTTGGGACAACTCTTTCCTTTTGGGAAAGGGGTTTGCATATTTTGAAGAGTCGCCACCTAACGATTTTAACGGCGTGTTAGGGCACCTAAGGGGTTCAATTACAACTACGTTGCTAACATGAGATTTTGGTAAGGGCTTGAAATTATCCTAAGGGGAAGGTATTAGGCACCCCTCAGGATCCAACAAGTGTGGTTCCCGGCAAAATTATTTCGTGAATTTATACAACTAGCAAATAACAAGTAAGGGCTCAAATAAGAGGGGATTTAAGTCTTAAGCCTGCAGATGTTTTAAAGAAACAGTAAAGACGATTAGCTTTCGAAAAGGATTACGAGCTAAGCATATAAAATATGTCCTAGGTTTATAATAATATGGATCACATCAATGTAATACCCGGTAATCACTCCTCGAAGAGGGGCTACACGTGGTATTAGCGCACCTGTCATCATATCCATATTCTACCCTTCCCACCCCGTAAGGTTATTAAAACGAGTGTTGGTCTCGACCTCTATTGCATGTTGTTACCCGTCCCTTCCTATCAATCCCGGAGAAAATTAGGACTTCTATCCTAAAAGGAGGTACTAGGCAGACCCTCAGGTTTTAAAGGTAAATTTCTAAGGCGACAGATAACAAAACAAGTAGGACTGCAGATAAAGGAAAACATAGAAAACAGATAAAAGCTCAAGTATTCCTCCACACACAGTACACATAAGCAGCATATCTCATACACAATTAAGGTCCATATTAATTCAGAATCCTAAAACATGGTATCTAGGTGATAGACAGATTATTGCATAACTCAGAGAGGAAGTCTTAATCAGGCTTGCCTACTGGTTTTAAGCATGCTGATAGCTAAACATGATCATAAAGACAATTCTGATTTTATCTTTTTAAGTTAATTACCTAAGGCTTGCCTAAGTGTTGGATAACATGCAACAGTTATTCAGATTTGTTAATGAGTCTAGGTTATTATAGCTAATAACATGCGATTCTAGGTGTGAAGATGTTCAAAGACTAATTACCAGTTGCTGAGAACAGGGGACTGTTATGTGTTTAGACTAAATGCAGTTAAGTAGATACGATCCTATAGCATGATATCTAATGCAACATGATGCATAATAACTTAAACAGGATTTCTAAATGCACATAGAAAATCATAGCATTATGCACAGTTTCAGGAATAACATAGGTGGCGGTTTTTAATCGTTGTTTACCTAAAACAGGATCTCTATGTGTATAGCATGATGAGACATGATTACAGCTTATTTGTCCTAAGATAGTACTTCTAGTGAAATTTCAGAACATGGGCAGAATCAGGCAATAACAACTTATTTTATTGTAATTGTTTATCTTATAGGCAAGATTTCTAAGCGTGGAGATGTTGAATACACATAAATCCTAAGTGGCATGATATCTAAGGCATGGCATGGCGCACCTAAACATGACTGCTGTTGTGCATAGAGAAAATAAACCTAGAGGCATGGTTTCTACCCTTATTATACTATAACATGCATATCTGTCACGACCCAAACCGATAGGCCGTGAAGGGTACTCGGTACCTTACTCTACCGAGTACCAACGTAACGTATCTTCCTAATAGGCCTATAGTCCAACATAATTATTTATAAACTCAAAACATAGGCCGACAAGGCCGTACAATCTTTCACGTATACGACATATGTCTACAAGCGTTTAAGAATACATAAATGTCATAAGGTTCGGGATAGAGTCCCGTCATACCAAACAATATACGTCAAAATCATACTAATCAAACAAGCAACTTCGAAGCAAATGGAGCGCACCAACATCTTCCGCTGAGCTGATAGCCTACTTGGAGGGCTCTCGACCTGTCTATTGGGACCTGCGGGCATGAAACACAGTGTCCCCAGGCAAAAGGGACGTTAGTACAAATAATGTACCGAGTATGTAAGGCACATAAATAAATACATAAGATACATGGAAGAAATATAGAGTACATGACTCAACCTGTAAGTTTGAATAACTTTGTAAATCATAAATTACTTTTAGCGTCATGCGTATGCGTATGAATGTCATGTCGTGCATAGGTACATGTTTCATAACATCATCAGCCTCTGAGGGCATCCCATCATATCATATCAGCCACTGTGGGCAAAATCATCATCGTATACCAGCTGATCAGGTGGTGGTGCGTATATAACGCCATAACCTTTCCCATATCCCATATACATATATATATATATACATACATATATACGCGTATATAACGCTGTTTGAATACATACATATATATATATATATATATATGCGTATATAACTCCATTTGAATACATACATATATACACGTATATAACGCCGTTTGAATCATATTTCAGCCATTGTGGGCAACATCATTATCATATACCAGCTGATCAGGTGGTGGTGCGTATATAACTCCGTAACCTTTTCCCATATCCCATATATATATATATACACACATATATATGTGAATATAACGCCGTCTGAGTTATGGGTCAATGTACATGTATAAATGCATGAAATGCATATGAAATACGATAACAAAATATATCGATACGTCATAAGACCATTATACCTCTGATTAATATCATAAAATCATTTTACGTATTTTCTGAGACCCATGAACAGACGATGGAATAATAAGACATATGGAGATTCAAGAACATAGGCACTTCTAATACTTCTATGAATAGAGTTATGTATGGAATTTGTGCATTTCACATTTCGTTTGCATCGCATGGATCATACCAAAAGAAAGAAGGGATAGCCTTAACATACCTGGAATAGGGAAAACTTCGTATAATATTCTTGGAATAGATTGCACCGTACTCATTTAGAATCACAAATTTCTGTTGCGATTATACAGTATAATTTTGCACGAACTCCTCTGCTAAACCAAGAACCTACGTTGCTAATACAGTATGAAGTGTTGTCACGAATTTTGGGACAGTAGTTACTCCTATGCCCTTCCTGTCCATAATTTCTATAGAAAAATTTCACTTCTGCAATTGGAAAACTCGGCTATTATCTTCATCTTGAAGAGAAACATGCTTTCATTTTACAATTCTCAAACGAAATAGCATATTAATTTAGTATATACAGAAGAGCTTAATGAGAGCACCACTTGATATTCAGGAATATGTGCTAAGACATTGGCTTTTATGATAAGTGAAAAGGATAATAATGACACCTACCCATAAATTAATATGAGTTAATTTTTCAAATGGTGGCCTTCTGCCACGTTTTGTTGCAGAGGGATTTAAACTCATCCACTTATTAGTTAATCGGGTAATATTTCGTTATCCGGTAATTAATCTATTACCCGTATAATTTTAAAATTACCACAAATTACTTAAAATATTACTCACTTTCCACATACCTTATACACCTTACTATCATGGCCATGTAGTACCTTGTATGACACTAGTCCATAAATATCGGGTATTTTAGCTCGGGCCAAATTTTACCCCAACATGCCAAACTTTAACAAAATTCATTTTCTTCAATATTACTTACCCTCTTACCTTCACGAATTTACTCATCACTTATAATCCTTATAATCCCCAAATAATCTTTTCCTTGGACTGATGTGAATTACCTTACGACAAATTCAACGTACATTTCTACAAGGTGCAATATCATCGTAACTTATTACGGTGAAGCGTAACATCACCGTAATGAAATACTGCCGAACGTAATATCGATGTAATATTGCGGGGCGTAACAATATCACCCATTCATTTTCACTATCCGACCCCAGAGTTGTTTACAAATAATTATTACAGGCCATTGAATACGAATTACACAACTAAAATAGAAAGAACATAAGAAGCTAACTATAGGGAGCCTACCGAATAGGCTCAAGTCTCCAAGTCCTCAATGCCAGGTATTATTTCAGAACCTTCTCCATAATCCGGGTGTGTCAGAGTTTCCTAAGGACCTCAAGAGCTCCCGGGCAGTGCTCACACCCATATTTCAGAGCCAAAATAGAGTAAGTGCAGTGTGGAATGGCCGGCCTCTGTGTGTCAAAGTTCATAGGGAACTCAAGGGTCCCAAGGCGTTTGCGCACACAGAAGGGGCAGAACCTAGACTTCTAAGATTATATGTGAGAGTGCTTTTTATTTTTAAAAGGGGTTTAAGATAGAAAACAGCTTTGAGAAAGGGTAAGTAAGAAAACATTTTTGAAGAGGGAAATTTGATGGGAATAAGATTTCAACATCACACAAAGGACAAGGGATAGTCCAACAATCACAAATAGGGGTAATGGGATTTGAGGGACAAATACAGAGCATGTGAGGGAAACATGTAGCAGGCAGACACACATATAGGCATACAATCAGAAGCTCCTAAGGGTTCAGAGGATTAAGGGTACAGTAAAGTACTAGGTTAGATTAACACCAAAACAACTAAGACCGTGATTAAATTAATGTACCAATCATAGGCATGGAGATTCACGTAATAAGCAGGTGCTAAGTATACAGAAATATGCTGGTCAAATAAAACGTAACTTAACATGCAAAGGGGAGTTCAGGATCCTAGATACATGTTGAATAATAAGTAAATCAAACGGACATCAAAACTTCATTCCAAACACACTCCTAAGTCCCAAATCACCTAACGAAGCTATCCGAGCCATAAAATCTACATTCTGAGGTCATTTACCAATAAGTCAACTCCTAGTTGACCTTTTCAATAATTAAGCCAAACTAAGAGACTAAGGGTCTCATTTCTCTCCAAAAATTGCTCTGAACCCGAGCCAACCAATCTAACATAACATAATGAAGTTGAAACACATTTAATGAAGCAAAAACGGGGGAAACGGGGCTAAACTCTCGGAACAACCGGTCGGGTCGTTATAGAAAGAATGTCTATTTTTCTACATTTTATAAATTATGTATCATTACTCTATTGTTAGAACTTGTCACTACTTTCAGTCCAAATGTTAGATTTGTTACTTATTGAGTTAGTTGTATTGACGCTACACCTTGCACCTCGTGTGTAGATCCAGGTGCTTCCAGTTACGGCGGTCGTTGAGTTGAGAAGTTCGGACCTTTAGAGATCATCGAGGTAGCTGCTTGGTGTTCCCAGAACTTGAATCTCCTCCCTTATCTTTCATTTTAAGTTTCTATTTTTATTTTCTAGACGGTGTTCCAGACAATACATTTATGTAGATGCATGTACTCGGTGACACCTGTAACGACCCGGCCGGTCGTTTCGTGAGATTTGCCCCATTTTCCCTATTTCTACTTTATCATATATTTCTTAGCCTGTTTATGTTGTGTTGGGTCAGATGGTTTGGGTTCAGAGTGGTCGTGGTGAGAACAGAGGCACTTAGCCTCTTAAAGTAGCCTAATAGTGAAAAGTCAAACTGAGAGTTGACCTATTGGTAAACGCCCTCGGAATGCAGATTTTATGGCTCGGATAGCTACGCTAGGTGATTTGGGACTTAGGAGTGTGTTCGGAATGAAGTTTTGATGTCCGGTGTAGAATTAGGCTTGAATTGGCGAAGGTTAGTTTTTGGCGATTTTCGGTCGGAAGTGGAAAATAGGCTATAGGGGTCGGAATGGAATTCCAATAGTTGGAGTAGGTTCATAATGTGATTTTGGATATTTGTGCAAGTTTTCAGGTCAATCGGATGTGTTTTGGTTGGTTTCAACATCATTGGCGAGATTTAGAAGTTTTAAAGTTCATAGGGTTGAATTTGATGTAATTTTGGTGTTTTTGTGTTGTTTTTGGTGTTTCAAAGGCTCGACTAAGTTTGGATGATGCTATCGGGTGTGTTGGTCTATTTGGTGGGGGCCCCGAGGGGTTCGAGATTGATTTCGGATGGTTAGCAGAGGTTCAGACTTAGGAAATTTGCAGCAAATAGTTGCTGGTGTGAATCTACTGGTGTGGCCGCACCTGTGGAAGGGGAGCCACAGGTGTGATGCCGCAGGTGCGATGCCGCATGCGCAGGTGCGAAGATAGGCCAGACAGGAGGAATCCGTAGGTGTGAAGCATTTGGGTGCACCTGTGAAGCTGCAGGTGCGGAAAAAGGATCGCAGGTGCGAGAATTGGACTGTTAGTGGGATTTCGCAGGTGCACACCTGGGACCGTAGGTGCGAGGAATTCTCCGCAGGTGCGTATTAACTGGGCAGAACAGTATAAAAAGTGCCTCCGCGAATATTTTGGCATTTCCTCAATTGTTGCATGCGGATTGAGCTGAGTTGAGAGCAAATTGACGAAGGTATTCAAGGGTCTTCAGTGGAGGTAAGTTCCCTATTTATAAAACTCGTTTCTATGCTATTTTGTTCAGATTAGGCTTGTGATTTGAAGAATTAAAGTGGAAAAAGGTTGGGAAATGGGGAGGAAATTTGGAAATTCTTTTGGTGATTTGAGTGGACAATTATGGTCCGATTGTGGAATTTTTGGTATGTATAGAATCGTGGAAAGATGAGGATTCTAGTGACGTAAATTTTATTGAATTCCGAGACGTAGGCTCGGGGCTCGGATTTGGCCGAATTTCGAGAATTGTGTTAAAATTCCTATCTTTCGATTGGGTTTGTTCTGTTAGCGTATATTGATGATGTTAATCTGATTTTTGGTTAGATTCGGAGCATTGGGAGCCAATTCGAGGGGCAAGCGCATCGCGAAGTAGCTTTTGGGCTGTTTTGAGGTAAGTAATGATTGTAACTCTAAACCTGAGGGTATGACACCATGTTATTTGATATTGTGTTGATAAATGAGTAGACGCACATGCTAGGTGACAAGCGTGGGGGCGTGCACCGATAGGAATTGTGACTTGGTCCGTCCTGTAGCGACTATTAAGTCGCATTTGAAACCTTACAACATCCTGTCTTTCGGAAGTTTATAATTGTTTATGGGATGTGAGCCATGTTTGGGGCCTTGTGCCGACCTGTTTAGACCCTCAGTGGGTACTTTTACACTATTCTACCACTATCCTATTAGAACAATTTTGAACTCAGTCATGTTTCCTACTTGTTGTTATTTTCACTATTATCACACTACTTTGAAAACTCTGAAAAGTATTTTGGGTTGAGTCCCGTAAGTCGAGATAAACTGCCTAAGTGGCTTGTGAGGGTGACTGAGTCAGGGCGAGAGCCGAGTATGTGAGGATAGCTATGGATCGGGCTACACGCCGCAACAGTATATACGTGTTAGGCTGAGCACTGAGTATGTGAGGATAGTTATGGGACGGGTTGCATGCTGGAACAATATACATGTTATATATTATATGTGGGTCGGGCTGCACGCCGCAGCAATATAGATTTTATATATATATGGATCGGGCTGCACGCCGCAACAATATATGTTACATATGGATCGGGTTGCGCGCCGCAACAATATACATATTGGATTGGGCTGCACGCCGCAATAGATATAGCGTTTGGGCTGAAGGAGCCCCTCCAGGAGTCTGTACACCTCCAGTGAGCGCAGTCGACTATTATATGGATCGGGCTGCACGACGCAGCATTATATATATATATATATATATATATATATATATATATATATATATATATATATATAGTGCAGCGGGCTTCCCGCCGTAGCAGTTGTGTGTGTTCATGGCACTTGCTGAGTGCGAGTGTTAAGTGAGAGCATGAGATACTGATAGTGGAGTCACGAGTGACTGAGAGGCTTGTCCGAGAGGCTTTATTATGAGTGACACTGTGTCCGAGAGGCTTTATTGTGAGTGATATTGTGCCCGAGAGGCTTAATTGTGAGTGATATTGTGCCCGCGGGGCTTATATTTTATGAAAATGTTGTTTTCGCTCTTCTTACATTGAGCCTCTGATAAGAAATGTTGGATAAATGTTTTATACGAGATTTTTAAATAGAAACCGGAGTTTTATAAAATATTCGGAATTGTAGATTCCTGACTTGTTTTACTCATTTCCATTGTTATTCATTATATGGATTTACATGATTTAAATGCTCGTCACTACACTCAAGTTTTTAGTTACATTGATTACTTACTGAGTTGGCGTACTCACATTACTCCCTGCAACTCTCTTTGGATATCCAGGTACCAGATCATCTCACTAGTTGATTTTCGGACGAGCTTGGAGTTGTTCGAGGATTTAGGTAGCTGCTGAGCGTCCCCAACTCACCTCCTTTCCTTTCCTCAGATCATAGTTTCTTCTGGTATTTTGTACCTCGGACTTTTGTTGTAGCAAGTCACTATGTTGTACGTTGTATTTTCAGTCTTAGATGCTCATGACAGTTGACTCCAGGTTTTGGGGGAGTGTATATTTTGTTTCATCTCATTCTGCTAATTTAAAAATCTGCTAAATTTTGGGAAATTATGATATATATATTGATAGTCTGGAATGGTTGGCTAGCCTAGTCCCATGGTAGGCGCCATCACGACCGGTTAGGTTTTGGGGTCGTGACAAGTTAGTATCAGAGCTAGGTCACATAAGACTCAACAGTCATGAGCAGGTTTAGTAGAGTCTCGGATCAGTACGGGGAACTCTGTACTTATCTTCGAGAGGCTATTGAACCCTTAGGAACAATCTCATTTTTCTTGAATTCTGTCGTGCCATTTGATTGGTTCTGGAAATCTAAACTTCTGTTGTTTCATTCTCTCACAGATGGTGAGGACTCGCGCCACCGATCAGGGCGATCAGCCACCAGCTAGACCAGCGAGCGGTCGAGGCCGCGGTCGAGGCCATGGTAGAGCTAGGGGGCCAGCCCGTGCGGAGGACAGGGAAGTATCAGTTGATCCCCCTACTGTTTAGGATCAGGTTCCCGCTACAGATGCTCTAGCGGGACAGGCTCAGGCACCGGCAGTGCCTATTATTATTCCGGGTCTTCAGGAGACCTTGGCTCAGATCTTGACGGTGGGTACCACCCTTGCTCAGGCAGTTGCCGCTACTTCACAGGCCGGGAGAGGCAGTCAGACTCCAGTTTCTCAGACACCTGAGCAGGCTACTCAGGGCCAGTAGACACCGGGGGCGGTTCCCGCCCAATCGGTTGCTCCAGTTCAGGACTTCGTGGTACCATCTATGCCAGATGATGAGCAGCGTAGGCTGGAGAGGTTTAGTAGACTACAGCCTCCGTCATTCAGTGGTGCTGAGGGCGAGGATGCTTAGGGTTTTCTAGATAAGTGCCAGAGGATGCTGCGTACTACTAGGATTTTGGAGACTAGTGGGGTCTCATTTGCTACCTTTCAGTTTTCTGGTGCTGCTTTCACTTGGTTGGAGTCTTTTGAGAGGCGTAGGTCTGTTGGTTCAGCACCCCTTACCTTGAAGTAGTTCTCCACTATCTTCTTGGAGAAGTATGTACCCCAGTCTCACCGGGAGGAGCAACACAGGCATTTTGAGCAGCTACGTCAGGGGGAGCTATCAGTGACGCAGTACGAGATGTAGTTTTCATAGTTGGCTCGTCAGGCCACCGAGTTGGTCCCTACTGATAGGGAGAGCATTAGGAGGTTTATAGATGGCCTTACTTATCAGCTCTGCCTTTTCATGACATGGGAGAGAGTATAAGATGCTACCTACTAGCAGGTTGTTGATATTGCTCGAGATATTAAGTCGGTTCGCCGCCAGGAGCGGGTAGAAAGGGAGGAAAAGAGGCCTCGCGGATCGAGTGGTTCTAGTGGTGCTTCTTCCAGGGGCAATTTTAGCATGCTAGAGGCCGTTCATTCAGGCCTCCTCGGTCAGGCCACCTAGCCTATAGTGGTGCATCTTCGGGGCATGGTCTCCATGATTTTCAGCCCAGCCATTCTTCATTTGGTGCCCTTCCAGCACAGAGTGCAACTCGAGCACCATCAACGCAGGGTTCTTCTACGCATGGTTCCCCTAGTGGCCATTCTGGTGCCAGAGGTTCATTTTAGTCCCAGTCTCCAGCTCCAGGGAGATATTATGATTGTGGAGAATTCGGGCATATGAGGAGGCAGTTTCCTCATCTTCTTGGAGGTCCATCTCAGTTGAGGAGCCATCCTTCGACTTCAGCTCCAGTTACTTCACCACCCACCCAGGCAGCCAGGGGTGGTAGTCAGTCAGCTAGAGGCCGCCCTAGAGGGGGAGGTCGAGCAGGTGGAGGTCAGGCTCGTATGTATGCCTTTCCAGCCAGGCCAGATGCTATGGCCTCCGATGCAATGATCGCAGGTATTGTCTCAGTCTGTTACCGAGATTCTTTGGCTTATTTGACCCTGGTTCTACATATTCCTATGTTTCTTCATATTTTGCCCATTTTCTGGATATGCCCCGTGAGTCTTTAGTTACATCTCTTCATGTGTCAACTCCGGTGGCTGATACTATTATTGGTGACCATGTTTATCAGTCGTGTGTGATATCTATTGGGGGTCTAGAGACCCGACTGGACCTACTGTTACTCAACATGGACGATTTTCATGTGATATTGGTCATTGACTGGTTATCTTCGTGTCATGTCATTCTTGATTGTCACGCTAAGACCGTGACCTTAACTATGCCCGAATATCCGAGGGTTGAGTGGAGAGGTTCTACTGATTATGTTCCTAGCAGGGTGATTTCCTATCTGAAGGCTTAGTGTATGGTTGAGAAGGGGTGTTTATCGTATCTGGATTTTGTAAGGGATGTCAGTGGTGAGACTTCCGCTATTGATTCGGTTCCTGTGGTCTGTGACTTTCCGAACGTGTTTCCTGCAGACCTGCCAGCCATGCCACCTGATAGGGACATTGATTTTGGTATTGACCTGGTGTCAGGCACTCAGCCTATTTCTATTCCACCTTATCGTATGGCACCAGAAGAGCTAAAGGAATTAAAGGAGCAACTTCAGGAACTCCTTGATAAGGGGTTCATTCGGCCTAGTGTGTCACCTTGGGGTGCACCGGTGTTGTTTGCAAAGAAGAAGGATGGTTGTATCGATTATCGGCAGTTGAACAGAGTTACAGTGAAGAACCAGTATCCCTTGCCTCGTATAGATTACTTGTTTGATCAGTTGCAGGGTGCCAGGGTATTTTCTAAGTTTGACTTGCGTTTCGGCTATCATCAGTTGAAGATTCGGGGGCCAGACATCCCAAAGACTGATTTCAGGACTAGATATGGTCATTATGAGTTTCTGGTTATGTCATTCGGGCTGACCAATGCCCCAGCAACCTTTATGCACTTGATGCATAGTGTATTCCGGCCCTATCTGGATTCTTTCGTCATCGTGTTTATTGACGATATCTTGGTGTATTCCCGATCTCGAGAGGATCATGAGCAACATTTGAGAGTTGTGCTTCGGACCTTGAGAGAGAAGATATTTTATGCAAAATTTTTGAAGTGTGAGTTCTGGCTTGATTCAGTAGCATTCTTGGGGAACGTAGTGTCCAGTGAGGTTATTCAGGTTGATATGAAGAAGGTAGAAGCGGTACAGAGCTGGAATAGACCATCATCAGCTACTGAGATTCACAGTTTCCATGGTTTGGAAGGGTACTATCGCCGTTTTGTCGAGGGATTTTCATCTATTGCAGCACCTATGACCAGATTGACCCAGAAAGGTGCTCAGTTCAGGTGGACTGAGGAGTGTGAGGAGAGATTTCAGAAGCTCACGTCTGCTTTGACTACAGATCCGGTATCGATATTGCCTATGGGTTCAGGTTCTTATATAGTTTACTGTGATGCCTCGAGAGTTGGCCTTGCAGCGATTTTGATGCAGGATGGTAGGGTGATTTCCTACGCGTCCAGACAGTTGAAGGTGCACGAGAAGAATTATCTAGTGTAAGATCTTGAGCTAGCAGTTATTGTCCACGCCTTGAAGATTTGGCGTCATTATTTGTATGGAGTGCATTGTGAGATTTTCATTGATCACTGTAGTTTGCAACATATGCTTAAGCAGAAGGATCTGAATTTGCGTCAGAGGAGGTGGTTGGAGCTTCTCAAGGATTATGACCTCATTATCTTATATCATCCAGGGAAGGCCAATGTAGTGGCCTATGCCCTGAGTCGCAGAGCGGAGAGTTTGGGGAGTTTATCCTACCTTCCAGTAGTAGAACGACCTTTAGCACTTGATGTTCAGGATTTAGCAGTTCAGTTGGTGAGATTGGATCTATCAGAGCCTCTGCGGGTATTGGCCTGTGTAGCCTCCAGGTCTTCTCTTTATGATCAGATTAGAGCACGCCAGTATGATGATCCACATTTACTTGTTCTTCAGGACAGGGTCCGTTGCGGTGATGCCAGGGATATGGTTATTGGTGATGATGGGGTCATGAGGATGCAGGGCCGGATTTGCGTTCCCAATGTGGATGTGCTTTGAGATTTGATTCTAGATGAGGCCCATAGTTCGCGGTATTCCATCCATCTGGGTGCCGCAAAGATGTATCAGGACTTGCGACAAAAATATTGGTGGAGGCGGATGAAGAGGGATATTGTTGAGTTTGTGGCTCGGTGTCTCAACTGTCATCAGGTCAGGAGCACTAGAGGCCAGGTGGAATGCTTCAGAGATTTGATATTCTGGAGTGGAAGTTGGAGCGGATCAACATGGACTTCGTAGTTGGGCTCATGGACCTTAAGAAGTTTTGATGCTATATGAGTTATTGTGGATCGGCTGACCAAGTCCGCGTACTTCATTCCTGTTGGTACTACTTATTCTTCGGAGTGGTTAGCTGAGATTTACATCAGGGAGATTTTCAGATTGCATGGTGTTCCAGTTTCTATAATTTCAGACAGAGGTACTCAGTTCACATCTCAGTTCTGGAGAGCCGTACAGAGAGAGTTGGGTACTCAGGTCGAGTTGAGCACAACGTTTCATCCTCAGACCGATGGCAGTCAGAGCGTACTATTCAGATTTTGGGGGTTCATGGGACCAGATTCTGCCACTCGTGGAGTTTGCATATAATAACAGTTATCATTCGAGTATCCAGATGGCTCCGTATGAGGCTTTATATGGTAGGAGGTGTAGATCTCCGGTTGGTTGGTGTGATTCGGGCGAGGCTAGGCTATTGGGCACAGACTTGGTTCATGATGCGTTGGGCAAGGTGAAATTGATTCAGGAGCGGCTTCACACGGCGCAGTCTAGGCAGAAGAGTTATACGGACCGGAAGGTCCGAGATGTGTCTTTCATGGTTGGGGAGAAGGTACTGCTGAAGATGTCACCCATAAAGGGTGTTATGAGGTTCGAAAAGAGGGGAAAGCTGAGTCCCAGGTTTATTGGGCCTTTTAAGGTGCTTCAGAGGATTGGGGAGGAGGCTTATAGACTTGCCTTGCCTCCCAGCTTATCGAGTATCCATCCGGTGTTCCATGTTTCGATGCTCCGGAAGTATGTTGGTGATCCGTCTCATGTTTTGGACTTCAGCACGGTTCAACTCGAGGGTGATATTCAAATGAGGTAGAGCCAGTGACTATTTTGGGTCGTCAGGTCAGAAAGCTGAGGTATAAGGATATAGCTTCAGTGAATCGGTGGAGGATGTCACCTGGGAGACCGAGCGGGATATGCGGGACATATATCCTCACTTATTTGAGACTCCAGGTATGTTTCTAGACCCGTTCGAGGAAGAACGTTTGTTTAAGAGGGGAAGGATGTAACACTCTGGCCGGTCGTTTCGTGAGATTTTCCCCATTTCCCCAATTTCTGCTTTATCATATATTGCTTAGCCTGTTTATGTTGTGTTGGGTCGGATGGTTTGGGATCGGAGTGGTCGTGGTGAGAATAGAGGCACTTAGCCTCTTAAAGTAACCTAATAGTGAAAAGTCAAATTGAGAGTTGACCTATTGGTAAACGACCTCGGAACACGGATTTTATGGCTCAGATAGATTTGTTAGGTGATTTTGGACTTAAGAGTGTGTTCGGAATGAAGTTTTGATGTCCGGCGTAGAATTAGGCTTGAATTGGCGAAGGTTAGTTTTTGGCGATTTCCGGTCGGCAGTGGAAAATAGGCTATAGGGGTCGGAATAGAATTCCGAAAGTTGGAGCAGGTTTGTAATGTCAATTTGGATATGTGTGCAAATTTTCAGGTCAATCGGATGTGTTTTGGTTGGTTTCGGCATCATTGGCGAGATTTAGAAGTTTAAAGTTCATAGGGTTGAATTTGATGTAATTTTGTGTTGTTTTTGGTGTTTCGAAGGCTCAACTAAGTTTGGATGATGTTATCGGGTGTGTTGGTATGTTTGGTCGGGGCCCCGAAGGGCTCAGGATTGATTTCGGATGGTTAGCGAAGGTTCGGACTTAGGAAATTTGCAACAAATAGCTGATGTTGTCAATCTACTGGTGTGGCCGCACCTGCGGAAGGGGAGCCGCAGGTGTGAAGGACCCTGCGCAGGCGCGAAGATAGTCTAGGCAGGAGGAATCCGCAGGTGCGAAGCATTTGGGCGAGAATTTGACTGTTAGTGGGATTTCGCAGGTGCGCACCTGGGACCGCAGGTGCGATGAATTGTCCGCAGGCGGATTAACTGGGCAGAACAGTATAAAAAGTGCCTCCACGAATATTTTGGTATTTCCTCCATTGTTGCATGCAGATTGAGCTGAGTTGATAGCAAATTGACGAAGGTATTCGAGGGTCTTCAGTGGAGGTAAGTTCCCGATTTATAAAACTCATTTCTATGCTATTTTGTTCGGATTAGGCTTGTAATTTGAAGAATTAAAGTGCAAAAAGGTTGGGAAAATGGGGAGGAAATTTGGAAATTCTTTTGGTGATTTGAGTGGACAATTATGGTCCGATTGTGAAGTTTTTGGTATGTGTAGAATCGTGGGAAGAAGAGGATTCTAGTGACATAAATTTTATTGAATTCTGAGATGTGGGCCCGGGGCTCAGATTTGGCTGAATTTCGAGAATGGTGTTAAAATTCATATCTTTCGATTGGGTTTTGTTCCGTTAGCGTATATTGATGATGTTAATCTGATTTTGGTTAGACTCGGAGCATTTGGGAGCCAATTCGAGGGGCAAGCGCATCGCGGAGTAGCTTTTGGGCTGTTTTGAGGTAAGTAACAATTGTAACTCTAAACCTGAGGGTATGACACCCCGTTATTTGATATTGTGTTGAACAATTAGGTGACAAACATGCTAGGTGACGAGCGTGGGGGTGTGAACTGATAGGGATTGTGACTTGGTCCATCCCATAGCGACTATTAAGCAGCGTATTCGATTTGAAACCTTACGACGTCCTGTCTTTCAGAAGTTTATACTTGTTTATGGGTTTTGAGCCATGTTTGGGGCCTTGTGCCGACCTGTTTAGACCCTCAAGGGGTACTTTTAAACTATTCTACCACTATCGTGTTAGAACAATTGTGAACTCAGTCATGTTTCCTACTTGTTGTTATTTTCAGTGTTATCACACTGCTTTGAAAACTCTGAAAAGTATTTTGGGCTGATTCTCGTAAGCCGAGATAAACTACCCAAGTGGCTTGTGAGGGTGATTTAGTCAGGCCGAAAGCCGAGTATGTGAGTATAGCTATGGATCGGGCTGCACGCCGCAACAGTATATACGTGTTAGGCCGAGCGCCGAGTATGTGAGGATAGTTATGGGACGGGCTGCTGCACGCTGTAGCAATATACGTGTTATATATTATATGTGGGTCGGGCTGCACGTCGCAGCAATATAGATTATATATATATGGATCGAGATGCACGTCGCAGCAATATATGTTACATATGGAACTCAGTCATGTTTCCTACTTGTTGTTATTTTTTCAGTGTTATCACACTACTTTGAAAACTCTGAAAAGTATTTTGGGCTGAGTCCCGTAAGTCGAGATAAACTGCCCAAGTGGCTTGTGAGGGTGACTGAGTCAGGCCGAGAGCCGAGTATGTGAGGATAGCTATGGATCGGGCAGCACGCTGCAACACTATATACGTGTTAGGCCGAGCGCCGAGTGTGTGAGGATATTTATGGGACGGGCTGCACGCCGCAGCAATATACGTGTTATATATTATATGCGGGTCCGGCTGCACGCCGCAACAATATAGATTTTATATATATATGGATCGGGTTGCACGCCGCAGCAATATATGTTACATATGGATCGGGTTGCGCGCCGCAACAATATACATATTGGATCGGACTGCACGCCGCAATATATATAGTGCTTGGGCTGACGGAGCCCCTCCAGGAGTCTGTACACCCCCAGTGAGCGCAATCGACTATTATATGGATCGTGCTGCACGCCGCAGCATATGTTATATGTGCATCGGGATGCACGCCGCAGCAGTATNATATATATATATATATATATATATATATATTTGTATTGGAGCGGGCTGCCCGCCGCAGCAGTTGTGTGTGTTCATGATACTTGCTGAGTGCGAGTGTTAAGTGAGAGCATGATATACTAATAGTGGAGTCACGAGTGAGTAAGAGGCCTGACCGAGAGATAGCTATGGGACGGGTTGCACGCCGCAGAAATATACGTGCTATATATTATATGTGGGTTGGGCTGCACGCCGCAACAATATAGATTATACATATATGGATCGGGCTGCACGCCGCAGCAATATATATTACATATGGATCGGGCTGTGTGCCGTAGCAATATACATAATGGATCGGGCTGCATGCCGCAGCAGATATAGCGCTTGAGTTGAAGGAGCCCCTCCAGGAGACTGTACACCCCCAGTGAGCACAGTCGACTATTATATGGATCGGATGCACGCCACATCATATGTTATATGTGGATTGGGATGCACGCCGCAACAGTGTATATATATATATATATATGTTATATATGGAGCGGGCTGCCCGCCACAACAGTTATGTGTGTTCATGATACTTGCTGAGTGCGAGTGTCAAGTGAGAGTCTGAGATACTGATAGTGGAGTCACGAGCGACTGAGAGGCTTGCCCGAGAGGCTTTATTTTGAGTGAGACACTGTGCCTGAGAGGCTTTATTGTGAGTGATACTGTGCCCGAGAGGCTTTATTGTGAGTGATATTGTGCTAGCGGGGCTTATATTTTATGAAAATGTTGTTTTCACTCTTCTTACTTTGAGCCTCTGATAAGAAATGTTGGATAAATGTTTTATATAATATTTTTAAATGGAAACCAGAGTTTTATGAAATATTCAGAATTGTAGATTCCCGACTTGTTTTACTCATTTCCACTGTTATTCATTATATGAATTTACATGATTTAAATGCTCGTCACTACACTCAAGTTCTTAGTTACATTGATTACTTACTGAGTTGGCGTACTCATGTTACTCCCTAAACCTCTGTGTGCAGATCCAGGTACCGGACCATCTCACTAGTTGATTTCCGGACGAGCTTGGAGTTGTTCGAGGATTGAGGTAGCTGCTCATCGTCCCCATCTCACCTCCTTTCCTTCCCTCAGATCATAGTTTCTTTGGTCTTTTGTACCTCAAACTTTTGTTGTAGCAAGTCACTATGTTGTACGTTGTATTTTCAGTCTTATATGCTCATGACAGTTGACTCCAGGTTTAAGGGGAGTGTGTATTTTGTTTCATCTCATTCTGCTATTTTAAAAATATTCTAAATTTTGGGAAATTACGATATATATATATTGATAATCTGGAATAGTTGGCTAGCCTAGTTCCATGATAGGCTCCATCACGGCCTATTAGGATTTGGGGTCGTGACAACACCCTGATTTTGGGAGAGATTATGTATTGAGGTGACTTCCTATCCTTTTTTAAGAGATTTTCTTTAAATTAAACTGTTTTATATCTTTTAAGGCTTTAAAGTGTTGGAAATGTCTAAGTAGTCGGCTGACCTAGTACTATGATAGGCTCCTTCACGACGGGTTGGTTTTTGGGTCGTGACACTTTTATTCATATCTTCCCATGTCCTGATTGACCCTGTTGGTAAGCTTCGAAGCCAGTGCTTTGCGTCATCCTTCAGTGAAAAGGGGAATGCCATTAAGTAGACTATATCTTTTTACACTTTGTTGTACTGGAAGGTGTTCATGATTTCATTGAAGTCCATCAAGTGAGTGTTCAGATCTTCATTCACCTTCCCTCCGAAGACACGGCTGTTCTGGATGGTTTGAAGCAAGCCTTGTTTCAACTCAAAATTATTCGATGCTACAGGCAGAGGTCTGACACTTGACAGTCCCTAATTATAGTCTGGTCTGGCGTAATCACCCAATGCTCTACCAGGCTTGGGTACCATATTTTTGAACTGATCTTCAACTAAGGGTCGGTTTAGATTAAGTCTTCGACCCCCACCATCTTCGATAGTCTCATCAACAACTCTATGGGCTGCCTTAGCTGTCATTCGTCCTGTTTCTTGTTGTGTTGCCTCTCTTGCAGATAAGTCTACTCCATCGTCACTGTTATTAGCCATATGTTCTTGGGTTGAAGGTTTCTCCGAGAACTTCCCGATGATTTCCTTCCCTTTCCTCAACTGCCGCAGACTCTTTTCCACCTCTGGATTGTATGGAATCAATTCTTTTAAAGAACATCGAGTCATACACCGGAGGAGTCAGCCTGTTGCCTGCACATAGAAGAGAAAACCCGTGAAAAATAAAATAAAATAGGTTCCTAAATTAGCACCAAAAACTATTTTGAACACTATCGATTGCCAATCCCCAACAACGATGCCAAAATTTGACGAGCACAAAACACAACACAAAATTGATACACGCAAGTCAAAGATAGAATAGTTTGATCCACAGGGATTGAATTTAAATAGTGCTCTAGTAATTTCTGGTTTAACGTTATTCAGGATGATTAACACTTTGGTAGGGATGACTTATAACTAAAATTAACTATGAAAACTAAAATAATTAAAAATTGATCACAGAAAGACAAGACTTGAGCAACACTGAAGTATCAATGGGATAAATAAGGATCGTGACAGGATAGGTGCAAGATAGGTATTTGGGACCCAACTCTTGTTCAGTTCACTCTAATGTTCTAATGATTCTCACGAATTCACTCGATAATTAGTTAAAATGTGTAGTAGAGACTCCTCTCTTGATTAGATCTTAACTGTACGAGGTAACTAATATAAGCCTTGTGAAAATATGCAAGCATACGTTAATGGATTAGTCTTTCGGAAATCGTCTCTGGAATATTCTCCTAACTTGATTTAATCAATAATTCAACAAGTTTTTTCGATTACTTAAGAAAATCACTGAATTAAACCAAATAAAATAATGAAATATAATCACCATAATATTCCTCTTTCGATTAAATAAATTGGTGAATACAGTTGCAAACAATTCAAATATCCATAAATGAATTCAAGCAAACAACTAGACTTAACATCCACAAATAGAAATCAAAAAACCATATCCATCAAACCCTAAGGTAAACTACTCCATATTAATGGAGAAATTCATTACAAATAAAGTTGAATAATAAGAAAACATGAACTCAATCCAAACTCGGGTGTTGAGTTGAGGAAAGAATGGTGAATCCCTGTGCTTTGAGTCTCTAATGCTCTTCCAATCTTCCGTAGGTCAAAAACTCCCTTCAAAAATGTCTTTTTGGTTCATTTATACCATGTAAAAGTGGGCTTGGATGAAACTACCCTTTCCAACAGGAAAATACTCTGAGAAAATTGTACAGGTACACTGCCCCATACGGGGCTTTAGTGGGAAAGTTCAGAGAGTGATCTTTGACGGACTTCAGTAGAATACACTATTGCGCTGCCCCATGCGTCATGGCTGCGTACTTTTTCTAGAGTTTTTTGTTTTCTTCATGTTTTGACATCCAGGCTTGGCTCTTGACCCCTAAACGTGATTCCGATTTAATTTCTTGAACTTTTACTCAGACTTCAAAGCTCCAATTGTTCGATTGAGCTCCTAATTATCTTCTTAACTCAGAATCACTTCCTGAAAGGCATAAAATACATGATAAGTGAAATACACTAACATTTAAGCTCAAAATCAATCAAAGTGTAGCAATTAGAGTATAAAATGTAGCTAAAAACGAGTTCCTAGCCTACCATCACATTCGTGCTAGGCGCAAAGCGGGACGCCCAAGGGCGGATTTCATCCTAATTCAGCTAGGACTTGGTAGTTTCAGCCCTACACGCCCCAACATGTATAACATGGTTTCTAAACCTATTTTTTGCAGAGGGACATTATTGGAGAGGCAAAAGGCTACGAGAACACTTGGAAGCAACGAATCACAAGCGTTTTCTCTCCATTATTCCTTAATCTATAATATAGGGTTTAGTTGTTGAACAACATCACTCCTAACGTATGTGAGAAATCAATGCAAAGGGTTTAAAGATGTGATCAGTAATAAAGAAACCCAGGTGCGATCTTACTGATCGGTAAACTGGTGCCAACCAGCATAGTTCGGAAGAATACGTCTAGTAAATTATGCTAGTTGCTCGGAAGAGAATTACGACACCGAAGTACTCACAATTAGTAGAGAATACTTAGGTGAAATTATAGGAGACATCGCGGGAAAGATTCCAACAATTGGGGAAGTCACAATTCTAGACCTCTCCTTAATCTTGTCTCCAACCCTTAGTATCTTTAGTTGTTATTTTACTATTTAAATTTATTAGTAAATTAGTTAGACATAAGAATCTTAATATTTATAACTTAGAGATTATTCGAGCTTGTCTTCTTAGTGATAGTGAACAGTTGTAGCTAAACCTTAGTTCTCAATGGGATTCCACTCTGAACTCTTAGACCGAATTATATTTTCAACGACCACTTAGTCCTTTTTATAAGGCATAGTTCGATGTGATCAAATTTTGGCACTGTCGCCGGTGAATTAACAACGTAGTTATAGCTGTAAATATTGCTTGGTTTCAGTTTTGAATTTTTATTTTATTTTTTCTTGTTTCTTTCTTTACTTGTTGATTAGAGAAACATGACATCTTGGAATAATGGAAGTTTTTGTGTTGGTAATTCTACTTTTGATCTTCCTTATCCTCCCTCAACACCTTCTGATGATGGTTCTCCTTTTTCTTGTGAAGTTAATAGGAACAAAGAACCTGTGAATGCTGACCTAAAGAAGATCACAGATATGTTTAAGTACCCTGTTGAACAATATGATGAGAAACCATTGCAGATACAAAGGGAATAGGTAACTATTCAAAATTTGGAGACTCAAGTGAGTCAACTAGTTGAACCTTGTGAAGTACAACAAGTTGACATTGTTGATAGTAGCCAAGAAGAGCATGAATTAGCGAAAGATTTCCATTATAATGGAAGAGTTAAAAGTAGAATACGACCAAACCAACCAACTAGAATTTGATGATGTCGATGTTGAAGAAGTGGTATTGGGGTCTATTGAGGACATTACAGGTACAATTTTAATTGATTCTAGTTTGTAACAAGAAGAGGAGATCGATAACAAGTTGAATTTTCAGTTTGGGCATATTGGTCCTCACTCCAAGCATTTTTCGACATTGTCTTCGGAAAGAGATATAGAAATTGATCTATATGAGACAATGAAAGAGTCAAAGGAAGAGGTAGATGAGCCCTATATTCTGAAATTTTCAAGGCCATCTAAGCAAGGTAGCACTCCTTGGTTGAAATCCAAAAAGTGCATAAAGAATCATTTAATTTTTACCTCGCAACAATTTGTATTGACCCGAGAGCATGATCATAGTGCAGAATCAAAACATGGGGTCCAATTCATAAGTTCGAAGTGGAGGCAGAAAGTGATTCACGTCGTGTCGCGACGTTAAAGTAGGCGCTTGTTGGGGAGGCAAACCAAGTTTAATGTTTTTCTTTATTTGTTATCTTTTTTTAGTTGTGTTATTTTTGTAGTATAGTTTTTTTTTTATTTTTTTTTTTTAGGAGAATGGAAAACAAAGCTAGTGGATTAAAGAAAAAGCAAGCTAGATGGTTGGAACTAAGTGTGAGGTACCCGCACGAATGATCATGCTTGGGAGAAGTTTGAGTATCCCATAAGTTGATGATGTTTCGGCCTTTGTCCTACCGGGGAGTTTCTTTCTCCCCATTGTTATTTATGGTGTGCATTCGGGACAATGCACAATTTTAAAATACGGGGTGAGAAGATTATATGAGTGATTTTCTATGATATTTTCTGTGTTAGTTTAACTTTTTTATTAAAAAGGGAGAACTTTTCCTGACGATGGATCTCTTGGACAAGTTTCTTGAGGGATTAAGTTCCATTAAAAAAAATTCAAAAATATCATATTTATTTAGTCGTAGGTAGATAATAATCTCCCTTGATTTTTCTTTTGTCCGCATTAGTTCTTTTCCAGGGAATGTAACATGAACCGAGTAATTTTGTTTAGGAAATTGAGGGAAGAAAATGTGAGTGCTCTAATGTGCCTTTTGACCTGTTTGATGCTAACATAGTTAGGCCTTAGCATGCAAATTACCTTCCTAACATGTTTTGATGAAAATTGATGCCGTGAAAGATTGAATAGCCTATATGTGATGATTTTTCTTAGTTATTGACTCATTATTCATGTAGTGTTTTATTGTTTAATACTTCTTAACTTTGAGATTACTTGACTAAACTTGAGAATTGGAATGGAACCGTCCCAACTGGGGTCACGTGCATTATGTGATATGAGGTTTCGAGGACATTTTATATTATCATGTGTTAGTCTAGAACTTGCCTATGCGTCAGTCGAAGCGAAATAAGTAAGCTTTTTGAGTCTAAGAGATAATGTAGGAATTTTTTTTATTATTCATTGAGATATTATGCCACCATAAATAAAATTATCCTTAGATAGCTCATTTGAGCCTATAAGCTTTATCTCCGGCACCGACATTACAAGCTGATTCCCGTTTTGTTCTTAACTAAATCTTTTCAAACCTTTACCTCCGAAAGACTTAAGTCGCTAGAAGAGTAAGTGAGAGTTGGGGTAGATTTTGAGTGGAACCATAAAAAGGCCAAAAGGTGCATGTATGTTTTGGAAGATCATTAGCTGGGCAACCAAGTTGTGGAGAGTGTTGGAAAAAGAGGGGAGAAGAACAAAAAAAGAAAAGAAAATACAAAAAGAAAAAAAAGGTATATAGAAAATACACCTCTTTTTCTTTTTAACCCGGGTTAGTAAGTGAATAGATGTGCTTAAAGAAGAAGGATATCGTTGTATATGATTTTGTGGCATTGCTTGAATTGGTCATGAATATTGTATATTTGAAAGTTAAGTGTAGTGTATTAATGTGCTTAAGAGGGTTAGTCACTATACCCAAAATATAGCCTAGTTGTCCGTTAGCCAACATAACAACCCGTATAGACCTAACTGATCTTAGACTATGCGAGCTTAAACTAGTGGAGATATACTCTACGGGCAAGCCTATGGTACAACCATGGAATGCACATGAATTTATTCATGTGAGTGGTTCTTTGCTCATATATGTGATGTCCTTGAATTATATTTGAATGCATATTTGAATGTGTGGACGGAATACCCTCTTATTCTTTAGTGAGGCACTTGATTCCATGACAAATATGTGACATTATTAAACATCTCTTTATAGGTGAGTGCATGAGTTGAGAGTGCTTATTAGTGACGAGTCTTTCTTTGAGGTTGGGTGGTTATGGGAAGGTTGTTTGAGTGTTTTAAATTGTCCGAAAATGTTCAGGCATGTGAAAGTTGGGAAAGGTATGAATTCCAAATGTAGTTTGTTGAATTTCTAGATATTCCTCCGTTGTATGATGTCTTGCCTGCAGTGTTAAGTTAGAAAGGTTTTAGGTTGCTCGAGACGGGCAAAATCTTAAGTGTTGGTGGTGATGTTAGGCTAAAAATAAATATTTTTGCATGTAATTTACCTTGCATTATGCCTCTATCTTGTTAACTTTGGTGTTAATATTTGTGACTCGAGTTTGATAATGATGTTTATATGTGTAGGAGTCAATTGGACATGATTTGGAAAGTTCGCATGCAAATTGAAGTAAAAATAGAAGAATTAGGAGGAAGCAGGACTTTGGTGCCTAGGTTCGCACTAGGCACAAACCAAAACGCCAAGGGTAGCAGAGCACAAAAGTGGAAAAAGTTTGTTGTCCAGGTTCGTGCCAGGCGCAAAGCAGGAAGCCCAAGGGCAGATTTCGTCTAATTCGGCTAGGACTTGGTAGTTTCAACCCTACACGCCCCAAACATGTATAAAAGGGTTATTAAACCTATTTGTTGGAGAGGGACATTATTGGAGAGGAAAAAGGCTACGGGAACACTTGGAAGCAACGAATCACAAAAGTTTTCTCTCTATTTTCCCTTAATTTATAGTTTAATGATTTCAATTATTATCATGATTATAGTATGATTATAAGTATTTAAACTCTTTTATCTAGGGTTTGATGGAACCTTTTGAAGGATGTTTTTCTGTTGCATTTTATAAAATTCTGTCGTTGAATTTTATCTACTTGTTCAACTACGTGATTATCTTAGTTGATTGATGTTATCAATTGACTGTGCCTATTACTCGGAAAATGGTACATATTTCGGTAGTTATTGAACAATTTCACTCCTAACATATGTGATGAATAAGTGCGGAGGGTTTAAAGGTGGGATTAGGAATAACGAAACTTTGGTGCGATCTTAGTGAGCGGTAAACTATTGCCAATTAGTGTAGTTCGAAAGTATACATCTAAGAGAATTACGACACCCAAAGTACTCACGATCAGTAGAGATACTTAGGTGAAATTATAAGAGACGTCGTAGGAAGAAATTTGACAATTGGGGAACTCACAACTCTGGACCTCTCCTTAATCTTGTCTCCAATTCTTAGTATCTTTAGTTATTAATTTACTATTTTAATTTGAGTTAATTAGTTAGACATAAGAATCTTAATATCTATAACTTAGAAATTGTTTGAGTATGTCTTCTTAGTGAACGTGAGCAGTTGTAGCTAAACTTTATTTCTCTGTGGGATTCGACTCCGGACTCTTAGATCAGATTATTTTTGTATGACCGCTTAGTTATTTATATAAGGCATAGTTATGCATGACAATGCATCAACAATATGAAATGCACAATGTACTCCCACTCTCAAATGCTCGTCAACTCGGTATTGTATATGGATCGCATGGCCCAGGGAAGATCTCTCCCAGAATATATACACATCATACATAAGTCACTCAGTACTAAGGAAGGTCGATCCAGCCCTATGGAGAAGATCCATCTCCAGATAATGATATATCTCTCAACCACTCAGTATTGTATATGGATCGACGGCCAGAGAAGACCCATCCCAGAATACGTATACACGTCACTAACATCAATTACTCAGCACCGGGGAAAACAGGCAAATCCAGCCTCATGGAGAAAATCCATCTCCGAACATAAACACTTAGGACAAGATCCATGTCCAGGGAAGATCCATCCCTCAAATATCATTGCGCTCACTGGGGGTGTGTTACAGACTTCGGAGGGGATCCTACAGCCCAAGCGCTATATCGTTACGGCGTGCACCCCGACCCAATACCGCTGTGGCATGCAGCTCGATCCAATACCGTTGTGGCGTGCAGCCCGATCCATATATCTGTCACTCAATATCAGGCGCTCGTCCTCACTCAGTCATCACTCTCTAGTCTCTCTCACATGGGCTCACAATGCATGAACTAGCCCGAATCAATGATATAATGTGCAAGACAACAATTACCGAGACTGAGACATGATATGATATGCAATGACAAGACTGAATATACAATATCGATGAAACACATGAGATGAAAGCAATGAACGACCACTCGGGTCTCAACAAGATCGACGTAAAGCCGTAACATAATATCTAGCATGATCTCTAACATGTTCGCATTTAAGACGACCGCTCTGTATTGGTAAAAAAGAGTTTCACATGTACGCCAACTTTTGACAACTCAGCGAGTCACGTGGACACAGGAAAACGCGACAGCTGGATGTGATCATTTGAAGAGGTAAGGTACAAAGAGGCACGGTTCAGTAAACCCTCGAACTTATCAGCCACGGGAAACTCAACTTGATCAAAACAGGAGAGATGCACGGTCAGAATGAATCTAGACAAAGCTACGGGCAGATTCAAAGGCCCACAATTGATTACTCGAAAGTTATGTAACCATACCCCAGTTACCGTTATCCTTTGTAACGCCTCATTAATGTCATAATTAGTCATTAATGAGCTACCATAGCAAGAGTCGTACGTTATAAGAATCTCCTATATAAGGGAGGGGAATAAAGCTTGTAAAGGCATCTGATTCTCGAATATAATTGACTTCGATTTTCTATATTTCTGCAATATTGTCTATTATTCATTTTTCTCCATTTCCTTGATTCTCAGTAATCCGTATTCATATTAAAACTAAGCTTTAGTGAAAGGGTCAAATTCTTTGGTTAAACAAATTGGTTCCGTTGCCAGGAATCTGATAATCTTTGTTTGCTTTTCAAGTGATATCCTCTGAACTATGTCAAACTCCAACGACAACAACCAGCAAAGGAGTGGAACCCCAGATCCATTACCTTCAAGAACCCCACGTGGTTCAAGGGAACAATCCCCAGAAAGATCCAATAACAACAATGGTGATAATGATCAAACTGTGGAACAAGATCGTGTAAAGCGAATGATTGCAGAGTATGTGAGCCAAACTTTGCAAGAATTTGCGAGAGGATTACCGGAAGCGTTACCTACACCGCCGACGCCACCCCCCAATAACACCATCACCATGGAAAATCCTCAATCTGGGTTGGAAAACTCAGGAAGAGGAGATACTCCTAATGAATCTCTCAAAACGAGACCAGGTATATCTAATAACTCAGAATTACAAAATTTACTGCTAACCATGCAGAAATAGATGAAGGAGCAGAACGATCGCATCGAACAAATTCCTGGAGTACCACCTATCATCAAAGGCATTGATGTTGATAGATATTCTCAACAACCTTGGAAGCCAAGTGCGGCACCCTTGCCTATACCCAAGAAGTTTAAAATGCCTGACGTTCCCAAATATGATGGAACAACTGACCCACGTGACCATGTGACTGCTTTCACTACTGGGGTAAAAGGCAATGACTTAACTAAACAAGAGATTGAATCAGTCCTTGTCAAAAAACTTGGGGAAACACTTACTAAAAAGGCCCTAACTTGGTATTCTCTTCTCCCTGAAAATTCTATTGACTCTTTTGCTGAGCTTGCAGATTCGTTTATAAAAGCACACTCTGGTGCACAAAAAGTTGAGAAGAGAATGGAAGACATATTCAAAATAAAACAAGGAGACACGGAACTACTCCGTGAGTTTGTAGACAGGTTTCAACGAGAAAGAATGCAGTTACCCAGGGTGCCTGATAATTGGGCAGCCATGGCATTTGCAAGCAACCTAAACGATAAAAGCTCAGAAGCCACGAGACGACTTAAGGAAAGTCTAAGAGAATTCCCCGATACAACATGGAACGATGTATATAACAGGTATAGTACTAAACTCAAAATAGAAGAAGATACCATCGCTCGTTCGAGAGATGAAGATCATTCCAGATCCAGACGTCCAGAATCAGATAGAAGATTAGGTGAAAACAGGTACGATCCTTACTTAGGACCCTCGGGACGCGATATTCGCCCCAGGTTCAAAAATACTAGGTCAGACTATAGATCACAAGGAAGAGACGCAGTCTCATCCTCATCTAGATCCAGAAAAGATCGAGATGAGCGACCTAGAGGTAATACTCAAATTGGAGATCATACCTTTAATTTAAGTACTACTGAACTTGTCTCAATATTGAGGAACATGGGAGACAAGGTTAAGTGGCCCAAAGAGATGCGGTCAAATCCAAGTAGAAGGAACCCAGATCACTGGTGCGAATTCCACAACGATCATGGGCACAAAACTGCGGATTGCAGATTTTTACAAGGAGAAGTAGAAAATTTATTGAAACAAGGCTATTTAACAGAATTGTTTAGTGTTAAAGGTAAATAGGCATATATGAGGAACAGACAGGAGCCCCCAAAGCCTCCTTCTCCAAAATGAACCGTCAACGTGATATTAGAGGTGAAGAAGTAAATAGGATGATTTGCAAAACAACCACAAAGTTCACAATTACACATGGGAAACGGGATCGTGAAAATATTGAAGAAGAAGATATAACCTTTGATGATGCAGATATCAGTGGATTAATGCTTCCGCACAACGATGCTCTGGTAATATCTTTACTTATTCATGACATTAACGTAAAAAGAGTGTTGACTGATCCAGGAAGTTCAGTCAATATCATTTTGCTAAGAGTCGTGGAAGAAATGCTACTGGGGAATCAAGTAATCCCAAAGGCACGAGCCATATCAGGGTTTGATAACTCTACGGTTATAACAAAAGGAGAAATTGAGCTTAGCACTTATGCTGAGGGGGTGATCAAAAGTGCCAGATTCCAAGTCATCGATACTGACATGGCTTATAATGTGATCATGGGAAGGCCATGGATCCACGACATGAAAGCGATATCCTCCACGTTGCATCAGGTAATTAAATTCCCCTCTGAATGAGGGATTCAACAAATCAAAGGTGATCAGCAGACCGCAAGAAATATAAACTCTGTGGTACACTGCAACAAGAAAATAGAGGTAGAAGAATTGCAAGATAAGGGAATCTCCCAAGCAGGTAACGCAACCAAAATAAGCATGGAAGAAATTACTACCCAAATAGGTACGGGAGGTATTATTGCTGAAACATATTCCAGACAGGACGTCATTCGTGAAGCGGAGGAAGATGAGAACATCAAAACAACTACGGAGGAGCTCTAAGTTGTTCCATTATCTGAACAAAAGCCTGAGCAAAAAATGTATATAGGCACGAGGCTAGGCCCCACTCGAAGAGGTAAGTTAATTGATTATTTAAAGGCTAACGCAGACTGCTTTGCGTGGTCCCACTCTGATATGACATGCATCCCACCAGAAGTGATGTCTCATAAACTAAATGAAGATATATCCTTCGTACATGTTAAGCAGAAGAAAAGAAAGCAAGGACCATTCAAGAACCAAGTGATCGACGAAGAGGTACAAAAACTCTTGAAGATTGGTTCGATACAGGAGGTAACGTACCCTAACTGGCTAGCAAACACCGTGGTAGTACCTAAAAAGAATGGCAAGTGGAGAGTATGCATAGATTATACTGATTTAAATAAAGCATGCCCCAAAGATTCATTCACATTGCCACATATCTATCATATGATTGATGCCACAACAGGTCATGAATTATTGAGCTTCTTAGATGCATATTCTGGTTATAATCCGATTAAAATGAATCCCTCAGA
The DNA here is from genome assembly GCA_005239505.1 of Nicotiana paniculata. Taxonomy (NCBI): domain Eukaryota; kingdom Viridiplantae; phylum Streptophyta; class Magnoliopsida; order Solanales; family Solanaceae; genus Nicotiana; species Nicotiana paniculata. The sequence goes on along the minus strand of ML344132.1, from coordinate 2,055 downwards.
TGAGGAGAAAACTTCCTTCATTACAAAAAGGGGGACTTACTGTTATAAAGTTATGCCTTTTGGCTTAAAAAATGTTGGAGCCACCTATCAAAGGTTAGTGACTAAAATGTTCCAAGAACATCTTGGAAAGACGATGGAAGTCTATATTGATGATATGTTGGTAAAATCAACACAAGCACAAGACCATTTCCGGCATCTCTCTACTGCTTTTGATATTTTACGCAGGTATAATATAAAGTAAAAACCAGAGAAATGCGCTTTTGGAGTACAATCAGGTAAATTTTTGGGTTTCCTTGTATCAAACAGAGGAATAGAGGTAAATCCCGCTTAAATTAAATCTATAGAGGAAATACCTAATATTTTAACAAATAAAAAGGAAGTTCTAAGACTGACAGGGAGAATAGCAGCTTTGGGTAGGTTTATTTCTAAATCTTCCGAAAAAGTTTTAAATTCTTCTCAGTTCTCAAAAAGCAGAATCAGTTCGAATGGACTGAAGAATGTCAGCGAGCCCTCAAGAATCTGAAGATTTATCTATCAAAACCACCACTGCTTTCAAAGCCAAAAGAAGGGGAGAGATTGTACATCTACCTGGTTGTCTTAGAACATATTGTAGGTGTAGTATTGGTAAGAGAAGAAAAAGGTAAACAATCACCTATCTATTATGTAAGTAAAACTTTGCTAGATGCTGAGACTAGATATCCACATCTGGAAAAGTTAGCCTTAGCTTTAATAATGGCATCTAGAAAATTACGACCATATTTTCAATGCCACCCAATCACCGTTGTGACCTCATATCCTTTAAGATATATTCTGCATAAACAGGAATTGTCCGGAAGATTAGCCAAGTGGGCCATAGAATTAAGTGAGCATGAAATAATCTATCAGCCTAGGACTGCAATTAAGTCTCAAATACTAGCTGATTTTGTTGCTGACTTTGGTAATAGCATTGAAACTGAAGGAGAAAAAGAGTGAAAACTCTTTAACGGTGCTAATCCAGGCCTATGGACCTTGTTCACCGATGGTTCTTCAAATATAAAAGGCGTCGGCTTAGGCATAGTCTTGATATCACCCACGGGTGAAAAGACACGGCAAGCTATAAAGTGTTATCCTATCACTAACAATGAAGCAGAGTACGAAGCTGTTATTGCAGGGCTTGAACTCGCACGGGAGCTCTCAATCGAGCAAATTGTGATCAACAGCGACTCCCAACTGGTAGTAAATCAGATACAGGGGACTTACATCGCTCGAGAGACTAGAATGCAACAGTATCTTGAAAAAGCACGAGAGCTCGTGAGACAATTCAAAACATGGAAGGCAATGCAAATACCTAGAGAAGAAAATGTAGAAGCAGATGCACTAGCTAACCTCGCAGCAATCACGGAAGTAACGAACAAAGATAATACAATTGTCGTTCAACTATTTCATTCAATAATAGACCAGGACAGGAATGAGGTAACTTTCAACAACCTAACCTGGGACTGGAGAAATGAAATTCTTAATTTCTTGCAGAATAGCACCGTACCTGAAGACAGGAAAGCAGCTCAAGCACTTCGTCGCAAAGCTGCACGGTACTGCCTTATTCGCAACTCGCTTTATCACAAGATGTTCGGAGGACCCCTAACTGAATGCCTTGGACCTGACCAAACGGAATTTGTGATGAAAGAAGTCCATGAAGGACACTGTGGAAATCACTCAAGGGCGAGATCCTTAGTGAAAACACTAATCAGAGCTGGATACTATTGGCCTAAGACGGAAGAAGAAGCCGAGAACTTTGTATCCAAATGTGACAGATGCCAAAGGTTTGCCAATAACATGTATCGACCAGCAGAATTATTGCATCCAATAATATCCCCATGGCCGTTCATGAAATGGGGTATGGACATAGTGGGACCTCTTCCCACAAATAATAGACAGGTACGACTTTTACTCATGCTAACCGACTATTTTACAAAATGGGTAGAGGCTGAAGCATTCAAACAAGTGCGAGAAAAAGAATTTAAAAGCTTCTTATGGCGAAACATAATATGCCGCTTTGGAATACCAAAGGAAATCGTG
>MDKI01097871.1:0-29680 GCA_005239505.1 Nicotiana paniculata | reverse complement strand
GGTTCATTGTATCATTGTATAAACAAGATATAATATATTATTTTCTCCCGTGCTTTCTCACATTAGAAAGTGACCATCAGCAGTTAAACATAGAGGATAAGAAGTGCAAATGTGCAATTGTCTTGCTGGCTAAATTTGTATTCTACTCTCTGTAGATCTTTCTTTTCCTTGCATGAGCGTCAAACGAATTTCGAGTTTATTACACACCGTGTCTGCTTGTGTTTATTAGCCTGTTTTACATTTCATTCTCTTGGATTTATCTTAACAAATGAACCTATTCTTGGTCATGCCAAAATGCTGGTTGTGTTATACTAAATTCACATATACGATAATAGCTCTGGCAAACCTGCCTCAGTTCTTGGAGAGTGATTAAAAGATTTAAAACATAGACTTTTCAGTTTGAGAATGGTGCTTCTTAAGAGCACTTTTACTGCATGCATTTTAGATGTAATTCCATTCCTATAATGAAGGTTACAATTAATTGTCTTTTCTTTTGTTTTTGCATCAACTCTTATCATGGTTAATAAGCCACAGTTTAATTTTCATTTCTTTTTCTTCTTTTCTTGTGGAGATAGGGAGCCTCGCATGTCGTTAATTCAAGTACATACTTCTAGCACTATATATTAATGATTACGAGTTCCCTTCTGCTTGTTTACATCTGTTCATGTTTCCTACCAAGCATTCTCTACATTAACACTTTGGTTCTTAGAAGGGAAAAGGAATGGTAAGGAGATAGGAACGGGGAATGCATCTCTTTCATTTATTTTCCTATCATATAAAATAATGTGAAGTAAGGACAGAGAAACTCATTGGTGTACTTCTCTTGTATACACATATGCACTATGTTACTATGTTCCTTTTCTTCGTGAAAAAGTTGCACCTTTCTTTTTTCGCTTCTTATTCTTAAATTATAATTTATGATTGTTTTAGCATTAGATAGTTGTCTTATTACCAGGAAAAGCCTCTCTCTGCAAAGTGTGTCAGAGAGTGTTGTTCAGGAGATCCAGAAGATTCTTTTGGTGCATCCGATGCTTGTTCTAACTACAAAAGCAGCAAGTTTGCAGGATAAATATACAACATGCGTAGTTAGGTTGGTTTCATTACATTTCTTTTGCCCAAAACGAATCAATATAAATCTAGTATTGCATTTTTTTTAATAGAATCTGGGTACAGATGAACTGATAATATGATAATTTATCCTGCCTTGAATAGGTGATGGAAAAACAAAAGCCCTATATACACTGTCATTCTTACATTGTGCCATGATTTATTTCACGTTCTGGGCTCATTGGTTTGGATAGTTTGTGTTCTGGTTGACTGATTTTTCAACTAAACAAGTAACATCATATGTATTGAGACTTTAGATGATTGACCACAGACCATCAATAGTGGTTTACGACCGTGGAAGTATCCAGTTTAGGACCAGTTTGTGTCTGGTTTGAATTTGATCAAGTGAAGTGTAATTTTATTGGTAATGAGAAAACTCCTGCATACCATGGTTATTGAACTGTTCAGTTGCGCCAGATCTAATTGAAAACTGATGGCAATTGTTGTCATAAGTTCATTTCTTGATGATTTAAAACTGCTGAACTATACGTTTAAGTTTTCCTTCTAACATTTATCATTCTCTAATTTGCAACAACTCAAACAGGAATACAGGACAGTTTTCTGTTGAGAGTACCTTGGACTCGAAAACCATCAGAAGTAGTGCTAGTGTCCAACTGTATCGGGAGTATATGCCTTCTGTGTGGCAGGTATCTATGATGTGTCTCAAGTATCTAAGATATGTGTGTTTGTGTGTGTGAACAAAATCTTGTGTAAAGCCAGTGTGTTATTATTTGTTGGTTCTGTTTGGTGTTAAGAGGGAAAATACATTGTTGCATATAACACTATAACCTAAGCAAGGGGGTTCAAATACCCTAGCTGAATAAATTTTTGTGCAGTCACTTCGCTTTGTAGTAGAGGAGTCTTTTGCATCTGCCTTTGCCATATCAGAGAAGGAAATTCTAGGGGATGGTCTATAGATGTTTTTTCATACCTTAAAAATCATTTATTGTTCATCTTGTTAAAGTTAATGGTATACTTTATTAACTATTTCTTTAAAAATCATAGTGATTTGTTAATGAAGATGAACTGTCAAAAGTTTAGGATGCTTCCAGTCTGTAGGAGCATCATAAACTTCCAAAGATCATTACAATCTTTCGCATTGAGCATCTGATGTTTCTGCAACTCTTTTAAGTGATTTTTCTTTAAATTGGTGTTCCTTTTCTTTATTCCAGTTCTATTTGTGTGGATCCCCTGCACTTCTCATAAACTGTGAAAGTTGAATGCCATGGTTGAACAAACTAGAATACAGCTTTAACTCAGTAGTAAATTTATCAGCACCTCCTATCTTAGAGAATAAAATTTTTCTATTGAATGGCTCTCAACCAATGACTCTAGCTTCCTGCAAAAACCTTATAATTACTTGAGAATCCTTTATAACGGAGTGTCTTGTTTTAGTAATAATTTACACTAAATTAACTTTTTATTTGAAGTTGACAAGATTTTGCTAAAAAAAAAAATGAAAAAAATGTACCGATTATATATTTCCAAAGATTTTGTGTGCATATAGATGATGTAGGCAGCTTTATCCCCCTGTAGAGCACAGGTTAAGATGGAGCAACATCGAATTACCACAAAAACTTGGCATCCAAAACCCTGAAATCTAGGAACAATATTTATTTCTGTCCTTCCAAACAGACAGGTCCAAATATTTATCATAAATCTTGCATTTGAATTATGCAAATCATAATGTGCATAGTTCTGTATCTGTATCTACATGCTACTGAGATGAAAATAAAGGACATTAGATACAAAGCCAATATTAGATGATTGAAGGTGTGAAGCCATCATGTTATATTGAATATTTGGAGTTTAAGGATCTTATTAACCTTAACAATCTTTTCTGATTGTTGCAGTCCTTTGTTTCTCACAGAATGCTTGTGCGCCCTTCAGGTATGGCTCAAAGTCATTTAGGCCAGTCATATTCTCTTGCTCTTTTCATGAATAAAAAGTTGGCTTTCTCATTATTCTTCAGATGATAGTAGTAAATATCAAAAGCAGCCCATCTATTCGTCGGAATGGCTGTTGCCATCCCTGAAGATATCAGACAAATTCACATTCAATGATGTATGTGCAATCTAAGATTTGAGTGTTTAATATGATGTTCTTTCTGTAATCGAGAATTCATTGTCCAGTGTCACTAATGTGGTCTCGCCTCGAAATGTAGGATGGTGCATACATCATATCATGAAGACATGATTTTAGACTGATTTTTGACGTACTGATTCTTGATTTCTCCCTCAACCTGAGGTCAAGCATTTAAACCAAGATGAAATTCCAAACGTCACTTGTTCATCTGGCATTAGTATCAACTGTAAGTTAAATTTGGTTCATTCATCTCTGCACTCCTCTCCCTCCCTCCCTTCCTCCCTCTCTCTTTAGGTGTGTACACAGTGGCGGACGCACGTGGTGGCAAGCGGGTTCAACTGAACCTGCTTCGTCAAAAAATAATATTGTGTATATGTATAAATTGCGATTAAAGCTGTGTAAATTTTGTATAAATATTTTATTTGAATCCATTTGACAACTACTGTTTTATGACTAAAGCTATGTACTTCTAAGATTGAACCCGCTTGCACAAAATCTTGGGTCCGCCACTGTGTGGACATAGTCGATCCCGTGGCTCTTCGTGGCATACTTAATCGTTGCTGGTATACCCTGGAAAAGAGTTGGTGTGGAGTAAAAATAAACCATGCATCTTTGATTTTATTGCTTTTTAAATAAAGTTCTGGATTATCAAAAGTAGATTTTGAGGTGCTTGTAAGACAGAAGGTGACAGTGCTGAAAAAGAGGGTGTGAGCAAGGTAAAAGCACTTGATGCCTGAGGAGAAATGTTCAAACAGTCCAAAGTACTTGATTCTCATTAGTTTACAGTTTTAGTTATTTGACCACTATTTTTTGTTCATCAGCTCTTTCATAGCTGAATATATTTGTATGCGCAGCTTCTTCCTCGGACCATCATTGGTTGATTGCTTGGAGCCTTAACCCTCTGGCAAAAATTGATTAATAACTATGGATGACCCTAAGCTAGCTAAAGGTTGAAGTGACATGCGACATGGAGGTTTTCTGCCTACAAAGATTTTGGATAGACAAAATTCCAGGCAAAAGATGTTCCGAGTTCCTCAATATGGTATGCATCTCATGCTTAGATTTTGACATGTTCATTATTGTGCATAGTGTTGAGTGATGTAAAAGGTGATTTATAGGACTCAAGGTCTTGCAGGTTTTGGCGACTGAGAGACTATGATGCCCATCTTCTTTACATCCGCCAATGTGAATCACAACCAAAGGACGAAAGAAAAGGAGAACAGATGTCAAAAGTTTTCCAGTATTTGTAGATTTTTCACATATTCTCTGAGCTTAACACAAATCTACCAGAAAAAGGGCAGTCCGGTTCACTAAGCTCTCTCTATGCGCAGAGTCCGGGGAAGGGCCGGACCACAAGGTTCTATTGTGCGCAACCTTACCCTCCACATTTCTGCAAGGCTACCAGAGAGTAGGACAAATTGGAGGTGAACAGTGAAGCAGATAAAACTTCTAAGTACAAGCAGCACAATTGGTAATTTCAGTAGCAGATGAGCTAAGTTGGAGAAAAAAGTTAGCTGCGTTTTTTTTTCATCAGTTGGCAATTCGTTGTGTTGCTGCTATGATAATTGCCGGGATGATAGCTAGGAATAAGAAGTAAACCTCGTTTGGAGTTCGTAGAATTTATAGATTGTGTTTAGATAAATTAATGACATGACTTTTGCACAAGAGCTGTTGGAAACCTTGGAAGGTCTTAGAATGTATGTTATTGTTGATAAATTATTTTACTGACTTTGCACAAGAGCTGTTAAGCATTGTCCATTGTTACAGACTTACAATCGTAGAGGGGATTCGTTTAGGATTTGAACTTGATGAATTTAACTTTGTAGGGGAGATTCGTTTAGGATTTAAACTTGATGGATTTAACTTTTATGGTTCTTAACAGTCACCTTATGGTCCTTTTGAATTTATGGAGTTAGAATTTTGCACTATTTGTTGAAATTGCAGTGGGCTTTCACACACACATACCCGCACACATTCCATATATATATATATATATATATATATATATATATATATATATATATATATATATATATATATATAAAAGAAGAAGACCTCGATTATAACTTACTAGAAAAATAATTAGAGCGTGATAACAAAATGAGATCACCATAGTTGACATCAACAAGATATTTTTGTTATATTGTTATTATGCTGTTGTAATCTTAATTATTAAACTTGTAGAACATATAATTAAAATATAATATATATAAATTTGGTGGTAGAGTCGGCCATACGAACGAACAGAGCCAATTATAAGCACAGAAAGAATAATATAAAAACTTGTGAGAATTAGTGAGCTGTTAGTGGTTAGTGCGGTAGTTAACAGTTAGTGTTAGTTTGTTAATAGGAGTTAGTTATGACTAACACGTGCACATTAGCTGTTAGTTAGGAGGTTAAGTTAGTAAATGTATATATACACATATAAGATTTTTTTCATTGAATATACAATCATTTTCAGTTTTAACACACATACAAAAATCCTCTCTCTAGAATCTTCTTTTCCTTCTTGATGGGCAGTTAGCCCTAATTCTCCATTTGTTGCTCATCGATTCAAGCTCGAGCACAGTGAAAATCACATGGTATCAGAGCAGTGATGATTCTGCTTATCGAAGCTACTGTGTACTTGAAGTTATACTCCAATTTGTCTTTGCTTTTTCAAAATTCTTCGTCAATTTTGTTGAACTTCAACAGAATGAAGTACCTCAAAAATCGATCACACTCATCCACTGTATGTTCATTCTTCCGATACTCCTGGATCTGTGTTAATTTCTGTTTAGCTCACAGGAGTAGAGAATTATGGATTATGGAGGCGATCGATGCGAATTGCTCTTCAAGCTAAGAGGAAATTGGGATTTGTCACTGGTACATGTAAGAACGAGTCATTTGACATAGAATTGCATGAGGATTGGGAGACTTGCAATGCAATAGTGCTCTCATGGATCATGAACACTGTGTCTCAAGACCTACTTAACGGAATTTTCTATGCATCAAGTGCACATCTCGTTTGGGAGGATCTCAGGGAGATATTTGATAAGGTGAGTTGAGTACGTATATTTTAGTTGCATAGAGAAATTGCGACCATTACACAGGGGACAAATTCTGTCTCAATGTATTTCACAAGGCTTAAGGAACTTTGGGCTGAGTTCGACACAATGGTGCCTACCAAATTGTGGTTGCCCAAAGTCCAATGAACATGTTGACGATTTTCTTCAGAAGTGACTAATGCAGTTTTTAATTTGTCTTAGTGAATCCTATGATCAGGAAAGGAGACATATGCTAATGAAGTCAACTGAACCTACTCTCAATCAGGCTTATGCCATTATAACTGAGTATGAAAGTCAAAGGTCTGCTTCTTATCCAGGTGCAGGAGTGAGGGAGAACCATTAGCTATGCTAGCAGGAAGAGGTCAACCTTACAAAAGAAAAAAGCCCTTCATGAAGTGTGACTGTTGTGGGCTACAGGGACACCTGAAAGAAAATTGTTACAATCTTGTGGGATATCCATCAGACTTAAAAAATAAGAAGAAATTTGTAACAAACAATGTGATGGAGAATTCTAGTGGAGAGAATGTAGTTCAAGACAATGTTGGAATTCTGCAGGAAAAGCCTTATTTTACAGAAGAACAATATAAGAAGATATTGAGTCTGTTGAACAAAGAAAATGAAGGTGAAGATCAACATCATGCTAACATGGCAGATATTGTAACCTCTCTTATGACTAATGTAAGCAGTACTGAGTGGATAATTGATTCAGGAGCCTCACATCATATTAGTGGCAGTCTAGATGTACTAAGTCACAAATCTGAGTTAGCTGCTAGTCATGATGAACAAGTTCATTTACCTACTGGTGAAAAGACAAGTATTACTCACATAGGAACTGCAAATTTTTTCAGAGATATGGAACTTAACAATGTACTATTTGTTCCTAAATTCATATTTAACGTACTATCAGTCTCCAAATTAACCAAGGCTCTCTCTTGCTCTATGAATATATTTTTTGATTTTTGCATATTTCAGGACCTTTACAGTGGCAAGGTGAGGGGGATTGGTAGAGGGAGATGTGGCCTGTATATGGTGAAAGATGATTTCAACAGAATAAAGGAAGTTGTATGCAATATGACAAGAATATTGAAGATGGAAGCCTAGGAAATGCTTCTGTTAGTACTATGACAAATGTAGAATTCCTTCGTAATAAGACTGTTGATATGTCTGTAAACAATGACTGTCATGTGTGTCCATTAGCTAAGCAAAGTATATTGGTATTTCCTAGAAGTAAATCTAGAAGTTAAAGTCCTTTGAATCTCTTGCACAGGGATGTTTGGGGACCTTATAAATATCATATTCATGATAGAAAACACTTGTTTTGACTATTGTTGATGATAATTCAAGGTATACTTGGATTAAATTGCTTTAGTTAAAAATTTATGCCATAGTAGTTGTGAAGAAATTTCTATCAATGTGTCGCGCCCCCTCTTTCCTCGCGGAGATCGGGTTTATGACATTCGGTTGAGACAACTCTTTCCTTTTGAGAAAAGGGCTTGCGTTTTTTAGAGTCGCCACCTAACGATTTTTAAAGGTGTGTTACGACACCAAAGGGGTTCATTTACAACTACGTTGTTAACCAGAGATAGGGCAAGGGCTTGAAATTATCCTAAGGGGAAGGTGTTAGGCACCCCTCAGGATCCAAAAGTGTGATTCCCGGCCAAACAACTTTTGTGAATTTGTACGGCTTTAGCAAACAAACAAATAAAGGCTCAAATGAGAGGGGATTTAAGTCTTAAGCATGCAGATGTTTGAGAATAGTAAAGAAGGTTAGATTTTGAAAGGATTACGATTTAAGCATATAAAGGGTATCCTAGGTTTATAATAATATGGTTCACATCAGTACAATACCCGGTGATCACTCCTCAAAGAGGGGCTACACGTGGTATTAGTGTACCGGTCATCATATCCATATTATACCTTTCCCACCTCGTGAAAGTAACTAAATCGAGTGTTGGTCTCGACCTCTATTGCATGCTATTACCCGTCCCTTCCTATCAGTCCCGGAGGAAATTAGGACTCCTATCCTAAAGGGAGGTGCTAGGCAGACCCTAAGGTTTTAAAGGTAAAAATTCTAGGGAGACGGATAACAAAACATGTAGGACTGCACATAAGGGAAGAATATGGAAAGCAATTAAGGGGCTCAACTATACCTCCACACATAGTACACATAAACAACATACTCATACACAATTAAGGTCCAAATTCAGGTTCAGATCCTAAGCATGGTATCTAAGTGATAACACAAAGATAGTGGTATCTAAGTGATAACACAAAGACAGATTTACTGCATAACTCAGAGAGGAAGTCTAAATCAGGCTTGCCTACTGGTTTTAAACATGCTGACAGTTGAACACTAATCACAAAGGACAGTTTTGGTTTTATTTCTTTATGGTTGATTACCTAAAACTTGCCTAGGCGGGGGACAGTGTATACTAATTATCTGAATTGTTAGAAGGACTGTTGCAAATTATTACCTACACATGCTGTTCTAGATTGTTTAGAACACAGAATTGTTGCCAGTTGTTTTAGAGAAACTAAGTGAAGTTTTTTATACCTTTTACATGCACCAGTAGTTAGACTAGGTGTTGTTAGGCGAGTATGAATGAAATCGTAAAATATGGTATCTAATGCACAGGTAAGGATGCAGAATTCTAAAGAAGGATTTCTAAATGATCACAACATTATGCATGATTTTAGAATATGCAAGAGTACAGTTTGTTAGTGTTATCCTAGGGACAGGATTTCTAAGTGCATAGCAATATGAAACATGATTGCAGAAGATACCAATTATTAACATTATTTACCCTATCACAGAATTTTCCAAGTGATGAATGACAGTACTGAAACAAGATGCTGAAACAGTGTTTATAAAGCCTAAATAGTATGATTTCTAATGCATGATATGCTTTACACATGTTGATACTAAACATGATTTCTATTGCGAAAATAAGGAATAAAACCTAATAACATGGCTTCTACCCTCTAATAGCTATAACATGCATATTTATCCCTCTCTTTTCACTATCCATCCCCAAAAGAGTTTTATTTACAACAATTATTACAGGCCATTTGTATGAATTACATAACTGAATAATGAAAAGAAGAAGTTATACTATAGGGAGCCTACTGATAGGCCCAGAATCTCCAGAATGCCTCAATGCCACTAATGTTCACAGCCTTTCATATAATCCAGGTGTGTCAGAGTTCCCTAAGGATCTCAAAGGATCCCGAGTAGTGCTCACACCCAGAGTCATAACCAAGATAGAGAGTAAGTGCAGTGTGGAATGGCCAACCTTTGTGTGTCAAAGTTCAAAGGGAGCTCAAGGGTCCCAAGGCAATGCTCACACAGAGGGGGCAAAACTTAAGGGGTCCAAGAGTAGAGTAAGAGTGCTCATAGTGAGTAAGAACAGTTTTAAAACAGTTTTGAGAAAGAGAGGTTTAATAAAAATTAGCTTGGAAAGGGGTAAGGCAATAGCACAACCAACATACTCAAACAACACACACAGCACAATAAACAGGGATTAAGACAGTTCAGCAACCACAAGCAGGGAGATGAGGGATTGGGGACAAGTATGAAGCACATAGGAGCAGACTTGCACACAAGTAGGCCTCAGAAAAGTGTTACAAGCTTAAACTGTCATAGCATAGTCCTTTACAAGGATTCATATAAGGATCCAAATAGCATCAGGTTGAGGTCAGGGGATAGGGTAGAATTGTAACAAACAAATAGGAGGAACAATAGACATGCTAAAATAAGGGTAAGGGAAATCACATAGATAGAATAAATATGCTAGTTGCAAGGTAAATAGTACAACCACAAGTAGAAGCACAAAAAGAATAAGAGAAAGTGCAATACGAACATAAACATGTTGTTTTGGATGCTGTAAATCAAATAGAAGATATACCAGTCAAGATTGAGAGATTAGAACAGTAGTGTACAGAGAAGTAGAGAAATAGGACAATAGTGTGCAGAGCAAGAGAGCAGTAGAGAAAGTAGAGCAGTAATAAGCTACTCAGTCTTGGCTTTTAGCCGACTGAGTAGCCAGTAGTCAATAAGAGAAGCAGGAGAGAATGTGTAAGAGAGTAAGAGAGAACAATGAGTATGCTTGTGTGTGTGTTCGTCCCTTTGTTAATGAAGAGTAGAGAGTATATATAGTTTGAAAGCAGGTAGAAAATAAGGTAACAAGTAATAGTTCATCATAATTATAGAAATAAACTCTAATTAGAATCTAATTAATATAAGTACTCCCTTTGATTAAGGAGTCAATGTTCAACGGTAACAAACAATGATAAACAAGGAAAGAAATCAATTGAGAAGCTGATTTTAACATATAAGTAGTAGTAAAAGTATAGAGCATGTGATTAAGACTAAATACAGAATATCTTAATTAAGGAAAGTGTATAAGAATTAATTGACAGCAGGTTTAATCTTAGAAATAAGGCAAAATATAGTTTAATTCTGGAAATCAGTAAGAGATCCCTCGAATGAGGTTCCAATCACAGGGGATCAGTATCAATCGCACAAATAAGGAAATACTCAAAGTCAGGCAATCAGTACTACTCAAAGTACAATATCACAATTTTAGAGAAATACTCGAAAATCAGTAAAGAGTATGATGTGAAAAATCAAATCAATAAAGCACTAAACACACTTATTCAGAGATTCAAAATGCTAAAACAGTATCGATTTGAACGGAATATCATATACTAAGCAAAATAATCAAAAACCCTAATCATGAAATTAAGGATTCATCCTAGAAAATAGCGGGTAATTAAAGGAACTGGTTAGACAAGCATGGTTTAGGCATAAGCGACAAAGAATCAGAAACCCTAACAGTGATTATAGAGCATGAAATCACAAGAACACATAGAATATACACGAAAGTACAGTAGCATGCTAGAACAGGTAAACGATACTGCAAAATAAACTCGGACTCACAGATTGAACCCAGAAATTTGGGGCTTTTAACAATAGAGGAATCAAATAAAGGAAAAATCTCAGATGATGTTTAAACATGCTAAAATCACAAAGTAATTGCGAAAAATCAGAAAGAAATCGTTTTGCAAAAGGGTTTTGTAACCGTAATCTGGAAAATGAGGAAATCATTTGAAATCAAAGAAATCTTTTGAATAAAATATGTGAGAACCTTAAAAGACACATAGATCTGTCACAGATCTAAAAATATCGGAGGATTTAAAGCTAGGGTTTCCAGAGAAAACCCAGAGAAGAGAAGAAAACTTAAATATTACCGGCGTTTGGCCGAAAAATGTAAAGATCTTACTCGAATGTCCATAAGTGGCCGGAAAAGATGGCATGAGACCGGATATGGGATTGAACCGCCTCTGGGTCACTTAAGAACCTCCACCGGTGACACAGGTGTGAAGGACGGAGCCATAAGGTCGATGAGAGGTAGAACCTCCATGATTTCTGGAGAGGGGGTGGCCGGAGATGGGTGATAAGGGCTCAGTAGATGAAGGGTCTTGAGAGAAGTGATAGGATTCATAGAGATACGAGTGAGAAGTGAGACGGGGAAATGAGAAGGGGGAATGGTAGTCTTTAGGGTTTATTTAAGGAAAAGACCAATCTGGACCGTTGATTTGAATTAATCAATGACTCAGATCGAATAAGGGGTTGGGCCAGGTAGAATTTTAGGTTTGGGTTGGGTAACTGGGCTAATTAATTGGGTTAGGGGTCCGGATTAATTAGGCTAGAATAAAAGTGGCTAATTGTTAAATACCCCAAAAATAGATAAATAATTTATAAAAATGGCTAATAATTATAAAAAATAAAATTGATGCTTAATAGAGTGAAATTAAAGTAATTAACTAATATTAAAATATAAAATGACTAATTATTGAATAAAAACGGTATAAAAAGTATATTTAGGCTATAACTCCAAAAATTGTTGTAATTATAGCTAAATAATGCCAAATTGGCTAATTTGTGAAATATTAAATCCTATAGGATTAAAATGATATATTGAGCTAGGAAATATTTTTAAATTACTTATGAATAATTATTGAATTTGAAATACTGAATAAATTGGAAAAGAAATTAATAAAATATGAAAAATTATGGAAAAATACTAGTTATTATAAAAAGTGTTTTGAAGGCAATATGAAAATTTTAAAATAGTTTGAGGAAAAATTGGGTATCAACACAATATTGCAGACACAATATGCAAATGCAGTAAAGATAATTAGGACTGATAATGGAATTGAGTTCTTTAACAAACAAATGAGTGTGTTGTTTGAAGGCTATGTGATTATTCACCAAAGTAGTTGTGTCTATACTCCACAAAAAATGGAATAGTGGAGATAAAGCATAGGCACATTCTTGACACATTCTAGAGCCTTGAAATTTCAAGCAAATTTACCTACAAGATTTTGGGGAGAATGTGTGAAAACTGTAGTTTATGTGATTAATCGATTACCTACTGAGTTGTTGGAAGGCAAAACACCATTTGAAGTACTAGAAGGCAAACCACCATCACTGGATCATCTTAAGATTTTTGGTTGTCTATGTTATGCAACCAACTTGGTTAAAGAGGACAACTTCTCTCCTAGGGCCAGGGCATCAATCTTTCTGGGGTATTCAAAGACTAAAAAAGGGTACAAACTGATGGATTTATCCACTAAATGTTTCTTTGTTTGCAGGGATGTTGTGTTTAAAGAACACATATTTCCATTTGTACAGGCTTCTTCCAAATCAGCACTAATGAAGGCACATTTCCTTGTTCCTGACGGGGGAGGAGTGATAACAGACTCTCATAAACAAGTGAAAGATACTGAACATGTCACTTCAAACCATGATGCGGTGGGACATAGTATTGTTGTTGATCATGGTGAAACTACTGATAGTGCACATAGTGCACAAGACACTAGTGGGATTGCAGAATAGGTAAATGATCAAGTTGTTCCTGTTGCAGCTGAAGACATAGCAGAACAGGCTGATGCTGAAGCTCAAGACATTGCAGAGCAGGTAGATGATCAAGTTGTTATTGAGATGAATACTATTTGTGACCTTATGATACATGAGTTACCTACAATAAGGAGGAAGTCAAAAAGGAATACAAAAGAACCATTGTGGCTACAAGACTATGTCACAAAGAAGAAAACTAATGGAGCTTTATATCGTATATCAGATTACCTCTCATATGATAGTCTCTCAGCTAATTGTGGAAGCATGTTATCCAAGATCTCAGTAATAACAGAACCACAAAGCTTTGCATAAGCATCAAAGTATAGAACATGGATTGAAGCAATGGAGTTAGATATAAAGGCAATGGAGGATAACAACACATGGAAGGTTATTGATCTACCAAGAGGCAAAAATGCTATTGGATGTAAGTGGGTGTACAAAATCAAATATAAGGCTAATGGAGAAGTAGAGAGATACACGACAAGGTTGGTATCCAAATGGTATAACCAAAAGGAAGGCTTGGACTATCATGAAACATTTTCACCAGTTGCAAAAATGGTGACAGTAAGGGCTGTCATTGCACTTGCATCATAAAAAGGGTGGAACTTGTACCAAATAGATGTAAACAATGCGTTCCTTCAAGGTAGTTTATATGAAGAGGTTTATATGGAGTTGCCTCATGGTTTTAGAAGATATAGGGAGATCAAAGTGTGCAAGTTGACAAAGTCACTATATGGGCTAAAACAGACTTCGAGGCAATGGAACAGAAAGCTCATTGAGGCCCTACTTAAGGCTGGGTATCAGCAAAGCCTATATGACTATTCATTGTTCACTAAGAGGAAATAAGATGTCTTTTTAGCAATTCTAATCTATGTTGATGATATGTTGATTACTGGAAACAGTGAGGATTTCATTCAAGAGACTAAGGATGTGCTGCATCAGGAGTTTAAGGTCAAAGACCTTGGACAAATGAGATATTTTTTGGGAAAAGAAGTGTTGACATCAAATAAAGGCATATTGTTGAATAAAAGGAAGTATGCACTCCAATTGATCTCTGACTTAGGACTGGGAGGAAGCAAGCCAGTCTAACACCACTAAGCCAAGAATTCACCACAGTGGAATATGACAAGCAATTAGGAAGCACAATGACTGGTACAGTTCTTGAGGATATATCAACATATCAGAGATTGATAGGAAGGCTGATATATTTGAAAATAACAAGACCAGACATCAACTTTGAAGTTCAAACACTGAGTCAATTTATGCAATCACCAAAGAAGTCACATTGGGAAGGAGCAATTAGAATAGTAAGGTACATCAAACAAGCACTAGGAATAAGGGTCTTAATGAGCAGCAAAGAAGCAGAGGAGTTAACATGATTTTGTGATGCAAACTGGGCAGCTTGCCCAAACACTAGAAGATCAGTCACGGGGTTTCTAGTGAAGTTAGGGGAATCTTTGATATCCTGGAAGTCTAAAAATCAGAAGACAGTATCAAGAAGTTCTGCAAAAGCAGAGTATAAAAGCCTAGCAGGAACAACAATAGAGATCACCTGGCTGTTAAGACTATTTGTAGAATCAAAGATCCCTATCAGGCAACCATTTATGTTGCTTTCAACAAGGCAACACTTCAAATTGCAGCAAATTTTATATTTTACGAGAGGACAACGCATATTAAGATCGATTGCCATTTTGTCAGGGACAAGATAAAAGAAGGGAAGATCACAACACAATACATTCGAATTAAAGAACAACAAGGAGAGCTGCTGACCAAAGGATTATGATCTAACCAACATGATTACTTACTTGGAAAGCTAGGAGTGCTTAGCATTCTACACCTTCCAGCTTTTGGGGGAGTGTGAGAATAACTAAGCTGTTAGTGGTTAGTGATGTAGTTAACAGTTAGTGTTAGTTTGTTAATAGGAGTTAGTTATAACTAACACGTGGACGTTAGCTGTTAGTTAGGAGGTTAAGTTAGTAGATGTATATATACACATGTAAGATCTTTTTCATTGAATATAAAATCATTTTCAGTTTTAACACACATACAAAAATCCTCTCTCTGGAGTCTTCTTCTTCTCGATGGGCAGTTAGCCTAATTCTCCATTGTTGCTCACTGATTCAAGCTCGAGCACACGGAAGAAGTATTGTGTTGTGTGATTACAAGTGGGGATATTTATAGATAAAATTTTAGGAGTTCTACAGTAACCTTCTATATCAAAAGTGATACAATAGCCTTTGGTTACAAACTACTAGCTATTGTAGAGTTTGTTGTTTATTTGACAAGGAAATTGAATCCCAGGGATTTGCGGAGTATTGTGAACCAAAAAATTGAGAAATAACATTTACACGTCTAGTTTTACACACACACACACACACACACATATATATATATATAATACGATTTCAGTTTTAATGATTTGTCAAACTTCATGAAAGAACCAAATAAGGAACGCGATTCAATTAGTTCCCTTGCGCTCATTGTAACTGCTCAAAATGGGAAGGTTGAAATACACTTATTACAAAAACTTCAACCTATGACTAACTCTAGTCACAACACAAAATAAGCCGGATGATGTTTTTGAGGTTCCTAAATAAATCTTCTAAGTAAGCACAATATGAGTTACAATGAAGAACGAATACAAAGGTACAACTCAACTAAGGACATACAAAGACTCGTTATGGAACTGGTCCGTGGTAGTGTTGCACTTTATTCTTGATACATTTGTGACTTCAATGCTAGATGATGAGATCTTGAATACTTGAGAGAATATCAACAAATGTTCAAGTTATGTTTTGTTGCAATACTCCTTGTTGATATACTTTGGATGACATCACTTGGATGATGTACACACTTGGTTGGTGCAAGGCCCTTCCTAATGGGAAGTGACTGCTGCATTGTTTCTACACTGTAGCGTGCACAGTTGCAGGCTATCACTTTCCAGCTATAGAGTTGACTTTGTACTTCTGTCAGGGAAACTCCAAGGGATCAGGTCCCTGAGTTGGTTCTTGTACATCTAAAGTCATACAACTGATATTACCTTAAGTCAATTGTTGAAGAATTATACCAAGTATGCATCAAGTCCTTTATCTTGTTCTTGAAAATAAGTTTGTTAGATCATCAAAACGTAAATTTGGGAAACCTTAAACCCATCAAGACACCTCCATAATGGCTATTAAAAGTGAATCTGCAGAGTATGACTCTATATTTTCATTCATGGCAAAATCTAATGATGATGAAGAAAATTATGATGATGAGGTAAACTTTCTTGACGTTCAAAGAAACTTGAAAACTTACTCTCAAAAGAAATTAGTTTCTTTAGTAAATATTTTTATTGATGCTTATCATAACCTCATTAATAATAAAAATACTTTAACTGGGAAAATTGGAGAGGTAGAATAAGAGATAGATGATTTGGTGGTTGTAGTTGCAGCTATGAAGGAAACAATGGAAGAAATAATGAGAGAGAATATCTTGTTAAAATATCAAATGAAAAATAGATGAACACCCCTGAGTGAAAGGAAGTGGCATGTGAGTCACAATGTAAGCTTGGAAATGAACTCAAAAAATCAAATTAAGTCTTGTTGTTGAACTTGAAAAGAATAGAAAACACCAGGAGGACTTAAGTAGGGTTAAAAATGATCTGGATAAGTCATTTAATTGGACATGATCCTCTTATACAATCACTTATATGTATAAAAGTAATAAGGGAAATATCCAAGGAATCGGGTTCCATAAGGCTAAAGTTCCCTATAACCCACATAGTAAGTATGTTATTATGATTGATAATTGACTTTGTACTCATTATGGTCAAACCGGTCATTACAAGGACTTTTGTAAAGCCAAAATTTAGTCTCAATAGAAAAACAAAGTTTTTGTTGAAAAGGAACCCACTACTAAAGAACCTTGTTCTATGAAAAATAAATATGTGATGCATGTATGGACAAAAAGATGATTGATTCACCCATTCTATCATTACAAGGGACCCAAACTGGTTTGGGTTCCTAAGTCTAATTAGTGATTTTCTTGTGCAGGCAGAAGTGACGAAAAGCGGTCAAAAACGGTACATGGACAGTGGCTGCTCTAAACACATGACTGGAAGAATGAATGATTTTCTTTCTTTCACTCAAGGCCCTACAAGGTGGGAACGTATCCTTTGGAAATGGCAAGAAGGGATATGTGGTTGAAAAATTGGCAAAACACTCTCCACTCTCCACTCAATTGAAAATGTGTATTATGTGAATGGCTTGAAATACAATTTATTGAGTGTCTCTCAAATTTGTGACAAAGGAAACAAAGTGGAGTTCTTGTCAAAATCATGTACTGTCACCAACCTCATAACTGGTGAAGTGGCACTGTTTGCAAAAAGATTCAAGAACATTTATGTTGCATATTTCAACTCTTTAAATGGTGGGGATCTTACATGCCTAAGTGCTATTGATGAGGATGCTGAGCTATGACAGAGAATACTAGGGCATGCAAGTTTCTCCTTGTTGAACAAGCTAATCAAGAAGGATCTGGTTCGTGGGCTGCCCAAATCAAAGTTCAAGGATCACAAAGTGTGAAATGCGTGTGTAAAAGGGAATCTAGTCAGGTATTCATTCAAACCAAAGAAGGAAGTAAGCACCTCAAGGCCACTAGATCTTCTTCATGGATCTGTGTGGACCTACGAGGATAGCTAGCCGAGGAGGAATGAAGTATATCTTTGTAATTGTTGATGACTACTCCAGATTTACATGGACCTTATTTCTGAAGACCAAGGATGAAACCCTTCTAGTGTTTGTTGCCTTTGTGCAACAGATTCAAGTGAATATGGTTTACAATGTTGTGGGTATTAGATCTGATCATGGCACCGAGTTTGACAATGCCAAGTTTGATGAATTTTGTGTTGAAAATGGTACAAGTCATTATTTTTCTGCTCCCAAAACACCTCAACAAAATAGTATTGTGAAGAGAAAAAATAGGACTCTCGA
Organism: Nicotiana paniculata; assembly: GCA_005239505.1. Taxonomy (NCBI): domain Eukaryota; kingdom Viridiplantae; phylum Streptophyta; class Magnoliopsida; order Solanales; family Solanaceae; genus Nicotiana; species Nicotiana paniculata. Next base: position 11,546 of record MDKI01097871.1, on the reverse strand, counting down.
AGATATAGCTAGGACAATGTTGATTGCCAATGGTGTGCCAAAGAGATTTTGGGTTGAAGCAGTAAACACTACCGATTATTTGATTACCAAGTGCATGATCAGGTCCCTTCTTGACAAAAATCCTTATGAATTGCTTAATAGGAGAAAATCAAAGCTGACATACCTAAGATCGCTTGGATGCAAATTCTATGTTCTCAATAATGGTAAGGAGGCATTGGGAAAATTTGATGCAAAAAGTAATGAAGGAATATTTCTTGGTTACTCTTCTCAAAGCAAAGTATACAAAGTATACAACAAAAGGACTTAATATGTAGTAGATGTGATCTTTGATGAATCTCACCACTCAAGTAGAAAGGATTTACATGATAAGGATGATCAATATGGATATTTCTCAAAGGTCCCTGGAGAGGTTATGGATATGCAAAATGGGAAGGTTGATCTAATGAAGTTCAGGTGTCTAACTGGAAGTACATGAGTTCATATCCTCTTCAAAATGTGATCATTCCTTTGGACTATGGTATTCAAATTAGATACAAGGCAAGAAATATGTTTGTCTTCTCAGTCTTCTTGTCTCATATTGAGCCAAAAAATATCAAGAAGGCATTGAAAGATGCCAACCGGATTGCTACTATGCAAGAAGAGCTTCATTAGTTTGAAAGGAACAAAGTATGACACCTGGTTCCCCGACCCTCAGATAGAACATTGATTGGAACCATGTGGGTGTTCAGAAACAAAACTGATGAGTTTGGAAATACAACAAGAAACAAAGCTAGGCTGGTGATACAAGGTTACAATCAAGAAGAAGGGATTGACTACGATGAAACTTTTGCTCTTGTTGCTAGAATGGAAGCCATCAGAATTCTCATTGAATTTGCATATCATATGGAATTCAAATTGTTCCAAATGGATGTTAAAAGTGCATTTTTGAATGGATATTTGAAGGAGGAAGTTTTCGTCAAGTAACCACCTGGATTAGAATTCTCATTGCATTTTCATCTCATATGGAATTCAAATTGTTCCAATTGGATGCTAAAAGTGCATTTTTGAATGGATATTTGAAGGAGGAAGGTTTTGTCAATAAACCACCTGGCTTTGAATGTCATGGATATCCTGAACATGTATTCAAGATCGATAAAGCTTTATATGGATTAAATCAGGCCCCTCGTGCATGGTATGAGAGATTGTCCAGGTTCCTTCTTGAGAATGACTTCACTAGAGGGAATATTGACAACACTCTATTTCTGAATAAACGAGGGAGAAACCTTTTGATTGTGCAATTCTATGTTAATGACATCATTTAGGTGCAACAAATGATTTCCTTTGTGAGGAGTTTTCAAAGCTCATGGGAAATTAATTTGAGATGAGCATAATAGAGGAACTAAAATTCTTCCTTGGGCTACAATAAAGAACTCTCAAAAGGTACAATGATAAGTCAATAGAAGTACATAAGGAAGTTGCTGAAAAGATTTGAAATAGAAAGCTCAAAGATCATTGATACTCCCATTGCTACTGCTACTCGTTTAGACATGGACGAAACTGGTTTCCCTATAAATAAAACTATGTATAGGGGTATCATTGGATCTCTTTTGTACTTGAAGGCCAGCAGAACTGAAATTTTGCTTAGTGTTGGGTTGTGTACTAGATTTTAATCAAGTCCGAAATAATCTCATTTGAAGGCTGCGAAGAGAATCCTGAGGTATTTCTCGGGAACGCAGGACCTGGTCTTCTACTATCCTGCAGGAGATAATTTTGACTTAATTGGGTATGTTGATGCTGATTATGCTGGATATATAGTGTATAGAAAGAGTACATATGAAATGGTACATTTTCTGGGGTCATTCTTGATCTCATGGGGTACAAAGAAATAAAACTCTATGGATTTCTTTACTGCAAAAGCTGAATATGTGGATGTCACTTCATGTTGTGCCCAACTGCTATGGATGAACAACAATTATAAGATTTTGGTGTGTTTTCAGACTGTGTGCCATTATTGTATGATAACACAAGTGTTCTCAATATGGCAAAGAACCTGGTTCAGCATAAGAGGACAAAGCACATTGATGTGCGGAACCACTTCTTGAAGGATAATGTTGAAAAAGGACTCATATGTATGAAGTTTTGCAAAATAGAGGACCAGGTTGCATATATCTTCACCAAAGCACTCAGCAGAGAACGTTTTAAAAGAAAGCGTCGGGAGTTGGGGCTGATCAAGATGAACGAGAGCCCGGTCTCTCGATGATTGGCTATGAAAGGATGGTAAGGTAAAATGTTAAAAATTATTTTTTGGCTGCTTGTAATTCAATTCTATACCATTATAAGTAGACACGCATGTGACACGCATGAAGGAATTAAGGTCTCAAGTCAGCATGTTGTAACAACGGAAGTGAGTGTAAACGAAGAGTTGGATTCTCATCTTGCTGAGGGGTCACATGCATCAGAAACTTCTAGGGTTCAAAGTGCTATAGGGGTTGTCTCTGCTTGAGGTAATCTTCCATCTTCTCCTCTTGATACATAAGCCTTGGGTACTGAGGGTGACAATGATGGGAATAATGCGCTTAAAGTAGGCTCTACTTCTTCTGAAAAAGAGCATGTTGCCGTATAGAAGTTAGTTGGGGAATATTTTACTAATAATGCTGGTGAAGAGACTCAAGGAGAACCACTGAGTCAGGGAGAAGAACAGGGTAAATGGGACTAGGTGCGCCAACGAGAATAAGTATCGGTCCGTACTACATGAGAACCTACAGAAGGACCTGCCCAGGAGGAGTTCTTTGCTCCTACTTGGATACCCCTTTTGATCACCCTGTCAATGTTCCATTGGAGATTGTTTACCCAGAAATGAAGTTTGTCTTTGAAGGTGAATCTAGCGATAGTAAAGATGATGTTGATAATTTTCTTGTAAAGGAGTACATAGCTGCTAGGGGTGGGCGAAAAGTCCCAAAAGTTTATGTTCCCCAACGCCCCACCACTAGGCAGCAGAAAAAGGATGCATTTGACAGTGTTTTGAAAGTGAATAAGGAAAAGAAGAAGAGAAAGAGGTTTGTGAAAAGTCGAATAATTGATGAGGAGGATGGCCTCCTGCTGATGTAGTGGAGGTAGATGATGAGGAGCCTTCTAAGGAACCCGCTCCTTTTGTTAGGAAGAGTTCAAAGAAAGCAATCTCTGTGAAGCAAAATAAGAACAAAAATGATGAAGTTGAGGAGTAAAAAGGAGTGGAGAAGGAAAGAATAGAGACGAAAAAGCCTCTCAAAAAGAGGCAGAGTACTAGTGAGGAACCCAGTTCCTCCAAAAAGCCAACGGTAGAATTATCTGAGTTAGAGAGAAGGGCAAATCTGAAGAAGCAAAAGGTTATGTGGGATAGAGTGTTTGATTTTGAGATCCTTGACCGATCAGGCATGAGGCAGCTGGTGGAGATTGTTGAATTCCAGAAGTTGACTCATCTCTTTGAATTAAGAGTCCAAAAGTTTATGAAGATGAAATGAGAAGCTTTTATGCTGACATGTTTGTAGTGGATGGGGACACAATTTGTTTGAATTGTAATATTTGTGTAATTTTGGTACTCATCCTCCTCCTCTGTTTTCCTTCTTTCTTATAATTAATGAGCATGACTGCCTATTTTATGCAATGTTATACTCTTGTGTTATGTTTTTAGTCATGTTGTGTGCACATAAGTGGCATGAGTTTAATGTTGCTGGACTTCTTTTTGCATATGCCTGTCTAATTTTTTTTAATGATGTCAAAGAGTGAAAGAAAATTGAAAGGGGAGGAAACAAGTTCTCAGAAGAAAGGAAATTGAAAGGTTAGGAAGTAGGTTATTAAGAGAAAGATGTCTGATACGTAGGGGGAATAGTGTGAAAATCTGGTTGAATATAAATTCTAAGTTTATCATCATCAATAAGGGGGGAAATGATAAGTTATGCGATTTCAGTTTTGATGATTTGCCAAACTTCATGAAAGAACTAGATAAGGAACCTGATTCAATTAAGTCTCTTGTGCTCATTATAACTACTCAGATGTCTTGTTTAATTCTCAAGAAAATCAAATAATACTGGGTATGTTGTTGTTGTTCTTGTTGTTGTAGAGAGAACAGATAGGATCAATTCCTCTAGTCGTCGTACAAGTCAACTCTACAGTTGTTAAAGTTGTTGCACTATACCCACAACAATACAACAACATTGTTGAAGCTTGCTAGAGACCAGACACTTCTTTGCATCATCTCTCATGACCTCACACATATATTATCAACATGATGCAAGGTTTTGACTCAACACTTGCAAACCTAAATTGCTTACTCTCTCAAGTGTGCAGCCACCCTTGATTTCTCAAGGGCATTGAAGAACAAAGCAGCTACAAAACAAAGGACCAGATCCCAACATTGATTATGTTTTGCGTCATTTAGTATTGTTGTATCTTTGTCTTATGTTATTAACTTATAATTCCTACACAGCTTTTAAGAAGAATTTCAGTAAGACATCATTTAAACCATTAGTAATACTTTTGGTTGTTTGACTAGAGTTAGTCAAGTGTGTGGTTTTGTAATAGAATTATTACAAAGGGCTTACAATAGAGTTATTATAAGGGGTGAGAGATTAAGAGTTTATTTTCTAAATTGCAATAAGTTGTAATATGGAGTTTGCTCAGTTAGTGAAGTTGAAATCCTACTAGGATAGGTCGTGGTTTTTAATCCCATGAGTTGGGAGTTTTTCACGTAAATATTGTGTGTTCTTTATTTACTGCTATGTACTGTGGGAAATGATAGAAAATCAAGCTCTCTATACAATTTAGTGGACCCTTAGTTTCTTTATATATATATATATATATATATATATATATATATATATATATATATATATATATATATATATATATAGGGAAAATGCATAAGTACCCCTTGTCCTATACCCGAATTTCCAACTACACACTTTACCTTTACGGGATTTTTATTACCCTCCTAAACTATTATAAAGTGTAATAAACACACTCTTAATAGATGGCGTGGCAAGGAGAGTGTGTTCACTCTCTTGAAAGCATGTGAGAGGCAAAATTTAAGTTTAAAACTGATTAGTTTATACAAGTGACAACTTTAATTAAAAATTATATCATTATTTTAGACTTAATTAATTATTACTATAACTTAGAGTAATACAATTTTTTTGTTCTTTTTGTAAATTCAGTCCCTTTTTTCTTTTTCACCGACAACAAATCCGACTCGCCGGAGCCATCTCCACTAACATCAACAATAAAATACGCCGTTTTCTTGCAACTTTACATGAAAAAATCACACTCCCTTGTTGCGAGCTTCCAAATAGTACATATGATTCACCGGCATCACACCTTCGTCGATTCCTCCGGTGATCGGAGAACCGTAAAACAGATTATTCAAGAACAAAAATCTACCCACACCATTGCTAAATAAATTACCAGATCAACCAAGGGTGAGATCCACCGATGATGAGCCTAATATCACCGCCGGCAGCGAGTTTTGCACCATTACCCGCGACGACGCCTCAACGGTGCTGCTCTGGCTAGGACTACGATTTCCATTTACGAATTCACATTCTCCGGCTCTAAAATCGGAAAATAATTTTACATTCGCCGGCGACCATGTATATGAAACTAGAATATAATAGGAAAAAACGAAAGAAGAAAAAAAAGAAAAAAGAAAAAGAATTATTAGCTGGCAGTGCGTGCACAACACTCTCCATCAAGAATTTGGTTGTCCAGTTTTAAGGGTGTGTTTATTACACTTTATAATAGTTTAGGGGGTAATAAAAATCCCGCAAAGGTAAAACGTATAGTTGGGAATCCGGGTATAGGACAGAGGGTACTTATGCATTTTCCCTATATATATAAGAAATCTGAGACAGCCTTTAAAAGAAAGCTAGTATGCAAGGCGATGGCTTTTGGAAGTAAAGATGTCCCTATTTGCAGTTCACCATTAATTTTAGGAAATTTATAATAGCAGCAAAGCAATCTATGCAGCCATAGAAATTCACAAAAAATTTCAACCAAGTTTGATCAAAATTTATTAAGGGGTATAGATTCCAACACCTCAATTCAAAATTAGCCCCAAAATAAAAGGAAGTAAAAATGAACAGGCTATGGTTGTACTAGCTTTTGTAAAGAATATAAGGTTTTCAAGACTTGCTGACATTCCAGAAAAGCTTTGAGAAATCTTCACATAGCCGATGAGCCTCCAAAAAACCTTTTTTCCTTCAAACTTTCAACAGTTTCTTTGATGCTTTCTTCAAGAGGAGTGAATTCGACACCCAAATTTTTTGCCCTTTCCTTTGATACTTGATAGTTTTGCATCAAAGGATTGTCATCAGCACACCTACAGAAGTTATTTGTTAAAAGCAATTTCAATGCAAAGTTTGATTAAAGTGAGCAAGAATCAATCTGCATGTCTAAAATAACGCACTACCAACTTATTAATCTAACGACATAGCAAATTTGTGTGATCAAAGCTCAAGCAAAAACGAACTTATTTTTTGACGAGTACTTACTTTTCTGGGAGTCGCATAGTAGGGTAAAGATCACGTAATATCTTCAGTATATCAGAGTAGTGGGCAACTCTCTCAACCATTAAATATCTTCCATTAGCTGAAGGATTCTCAAATGCGAGAATATGTGCATTTGCAACATCCTTGACATTAACCCACCCAAAGGTAGAATTTGGGTATGTTTCGGCACCTATATAACATGGAAAAATAAACATTCAAACTGACGAAAGTGATGGTAAAACATATCTGATGAATAAACAGATTGCAACATCATAAGGGGGGGAAAAATAAGAAAAAGTGATTTTTACCAACAAAATAATTACATTTTCATGACTAATATTGTCTGCGTACACTCTACCCTCCCCAGACCCCACTGGTGGGATTTTACTGGGTTGTTGTTGGGTTGTTGTTGTTGTTGACTAATATTGTCTGCCTCAATTGTTCTGTTTAGCCTTTGTTGATATTTAAACTTAAAAAGGGTATATTACTACGAAGTCCTCTCTAGCTTACAAAAACTAAGCTGATCTCCCATTTTGTTTGAAATATACAAGAGAATTCACCTCTAGTTTAATAAGCACATCATCCCAGCATTGTCTTTTGCAATAATTGAACCTACCATAGCCACCCCTCCTAGCCCCTCAGCCTCGAGTCCTCAAATTCCAGCCAAAGCAACAGGACAACACCCAACAAGAACAAAATGATAAAAAGCCGAATCGGTATTTTGGACGAATTGCTCTCAATTTAACCCCATTATTTTAAGCCATAAGATAGAGGTGAGATTCTTGTCATATTCATTTTTTTTTAGGTAAGTAAGTTTATTAATAATGGGAAAAAGAACTCCCGTATACAATCTTGTCATATTCATCATACTAGGAGGAAGATCAATCTAGTTTTGTTAAAGTAGTCGAATAGGTCTAATTAGGTTGACCGTAAAGAAAAAAATGATAGAATTTTCTGTTTTGCCTTGGCCTTAGAGACGGCCTTGGCATTGCACACAACCTTGGTCTTGGCCTGCCGCGCGGCCTTTGATATTTCTATTTGTTAGATTTAACAGCCTTGTCCATGTTACTTCACCAGATTGATAAAGGTACTTAGCATAAGCTATAAGGTAAAGATTTAACCAACTTAAGTTTAAAAACATACCATTTACCAAGTTCAAGACTGCACCAGAACTGGTATTAAGTGTAGGCTGTAACAAAGGACCAATAACCATAGCAGGGTTTATTGCAACCATATCAATGCCTTTCTCCTTCACAAACTTCCATGCAGCATCCTCAGCCAATGTCTTTGACAGAACATACCAGAGCTAAAAAGAAACAGAAGAAAAGAGAAATGTCACAGATTGAAATCCAGACAAAAAAAAAAGAGGGGTTTCCAAGAGTAATATATTGTGCCCTTTTCTTTTCTAAGGAAGCCCGGAGACAGAAAACCGGAGATCTTCAGAAAATGTGACTGCTTTATTTAAAGATGCAACGAAAAGGAGGTTACTTACAAGAATCATTGCAACTAATATCAAAGATTTCAATCAAAACGAACCAACCAAAAGTATGTACTCACCAAACTTGATACGTCACAAATAAAAAAGATAATATAACATGAGATGATTCGTTATAATTAAAAAGTCACTAAAACAGCATAGTTTAAGGACATATGTTCAAAACACACGTCGTTCTAATTATATATCAACCAGAGAAGTGCTTGGATGAACACCTAAAAGTAAAAAATTGTCAAAAACTTCAATTAGCATAAATAACTTCAAAAATAGCAACTTGCAACATTAATCAGAATTCGTGCTGCGCACAACAGCACCTAAGAAATTCTTTAATCTGGATTCTTGTAATGGTTAATGAGTTCTTGTTGAGATCAAAATGAGAGAGACACATACTGCTATGATGCTGCCTTGTCAATCTTAGTGCCAACCTATCGTAAAAGTAACTTTAGGCAAAGTGCATTTAGTTCATCACATATCTAGGTAGCCCTTATACTCTTATAGAGAGTATATTGTGTTTACAAACTTTTAGGCAATGCATCAGCTGCAATTTTAAACATTTATAAGTCCCTAACCTTCCAAATACACAACAACAACAACAACCACCCAGTGTAATCCCACAAGTGGAGTCTAGAACCTTCCCAATACACATACAAAAATAAATAGTTAACCAACATTAGCACAATTTAATTTGTCAATGAATGGGCTCAAAAAGAAGAAGAAAGAACTGTAGGCTCACCTGCTTTTCTCTGCAATAGTCTGGACTGGTCCACCAGCTTTCGTCAACCACAACCTCAGGTGTCCGAGGCTGACCACTATAAGCAACTGCAGCTATGGAAGATGTTAAAACCACTCGTTTTACTGATGGTGCTTTGGCACATGAACCAAGAAGATTGAGTGTCCCCTTGACAGCAGGATCAAGTAACTCAGCCTGAAATATGGGCAAATCTAGGGTTGAATGAAACCATCACTAGAAGTCCATAAAGCTAATTTACGTTAAGGGGTAGTTTGGTAAATGGTTACCAGGATAAGGATACTAATCCAGGAATAGAATTTGGGATTGTATTTATCCCATGTTTGGTTATGAGTATTAGCTAAGAACGGTATAAATTTTATACCAATATGATGGTATTAGCTATCCCATATATAGCTAATCCATGGGATATCCTTGTATATCCCACAATTGAACCAAACGACCTCTAAGTACCATAGCAAGCAAGTTGGCTATGTCAGTTTCATAAAATACTATTAACATCATACACATTTCAGTTTCTAGAAAACATGACTTATCTTATGTGCAACTACCAAATGTGAACAGTTCCACCATCAACTAGTCGAGGTCTATAACAAAAGCTCCATAATAACATTACAAAATTCTTAAGCTTCATACTTACACAACAATTACATTGAAAGGAGAAATATGTATTTCAAGAGTTGTATACTTTAATTTGATTATTCCCTCAGCGAGTTTTGGTGCCCACTCTGGCTAAGTTTGGTGACCTAGCATAAGTCTCTTTCTTCATCCATTTGAACCTAATTGAAGAGATATAAAGTTCCAACAGTTGAGGTTCATTATTGACTTTTTAGACATTACATTTGTGTAATATCTATAAGTTGGCCAGTAGTCTACAAATAATCTTTTTCCGGATCACTGAAAAATTATCATTTTTGTATGAACAATTTCAAAGACAAAACTTGGATCCAAATTCCAAAAAAAGAAAATGTATTGGTTTCGCCTCTTTTTAATGAAGTAATTATCTTTCTATTATACCGTTTATAATTTCTAAATTATTCACGAGTCCAAATTAGATATTACAAGTTTCTGTCATGTCATTCCATGCATGCAAAGCGAGTTAAGAAATTATGATAACACACGCTTCATATATAACTTTATATTAGATGGAAAATAAGTTTCAAAATTTACAAAAGATGGGTCAAGTTGGGCACGTCGGATTATGACTCACTGTTTAGCCCACCTTGATTCAACACATCGTAGACCAGAATATACTTTGGGGGGGTCATCTATTGATTCGGCCAATTTTAACCCGCCAAATTCTGCCTAACCCACCTACTTTCCACCCCTACCACTTACTATAGTGAACTTTCCTCGGCCAACCATAAGTGTCTAGTTTTATAGCCACTAGACATGATCCAAAGCAGAGAAAGTTCTAGAGATAGATCAAGGAGAATTTGTTATCTTACGAATATGATTCAAACCATTCAATCACCATGTTTATTAGGTTTCATATTTATGTGAGAATTCCAGTCTAGTAGGTGGTTAAAAGTAACTTAACTGACATGTGGGGACAAGTAATAATGGTGAATGATTTTTTCTTGTTCTTTTTTTTTTTTTAACAATGGTGGTGTTCGAGCCCAGCTTGCGCACACCTCGACAATTCCACCAGGTACCTACTACCTCCCACTAGCATAGGTACTGAGTAACTCTGGCCTCAGGCGCTTAACGCTTAGGCAGATGGGAAGAAATCACCTAGCTAAGCTGACCGTTTTTCCAATGATGAGCAGATTTCTCGAAACTAAACAGTTTAGTTTTCTATAGCAGTCTACTTTTGACATGAACCGTCAAGCTAAATTTATTTACTAAACAGCCAAGCTACGAAGGAGCTTGAAAGAAGAGAAGAAAAGAGAGTGAAACTTCAATGTGAAAAAGAGAAAGATAGAAATATGAGTAGGACCGAACAAATAGAAAAGGAACGAGGAGCAGAGAAAATGGGAATGCAAATTATATAGTGTCTCATCTAACGAAACAGGAATCAGCATAGCATCTGTCTCCTTCCAAAGACATCTGAATTTCTCCTTGAGAGACTAGAAGCGGGTCTGTAATGACTAAAGCTAACTTCATATTAACATAATAAAGATGCTGATTTCCATACTTCTATTAATTTCTGGATAGCAGTCGAACACCATTATACTGTGGGCTTTTCTCAGCACTACCTAGAATGAAGGACAAGCATTTCCAATATCAAATTTACAAGAATGAGGAAAGGACCTGTGGGTCTGTAACAGAGTAGTAAAATGGAGATGCTGTATGGAATACACCTTCACATCCATCAACCACAGCATCAAATGAACCTTCTTCTAACAGGTTTGCTTTGAACAAGTGAAGCCTCTCTTTGGCCCCACCAAGGGAAAGCAAATGCTGTGTTTTCTTGGGATCGTCTGCAAGAAGAAATCACAATGGATTCAACACATATAAGCAGTAAATATGACCTAATAACACAGACAAAGAATGAAATATCTAATTTTTTCATAGTTCGATCTTAAATTAAGAGAGCTGAAATTTTTAGTCCCTGTGATAAGCGAAACAAGATCAACCTTAGTAATCTTTTCTTTACTAAAGAAGATCAACCTTAGTTGTACATTTGAAGAAAAAGATCTGCAAAGGCACCATAGTGACTAGATCGAGAGTGGGCTCTGGCTAATTGATCGACAGAAATGACTCTCTAACTGCTTGCAAATTGGTTTTGTATAGAGATGTACCATATTAATCAATCAAGTAATCAAGTCCAAAAGCTTGAATTCTCTAAACAAAGGAAGGG
>MDKI01259201.1:0-12553 GCA_005239505.1 Nicotiana paniculata | reverse complement strand
AGAGTGATCTTGGAAATAAAGTCAGTGAACAACTTCTTTGACAAGGGCTTAGTAAGAGCATCTGCAAGTTGTGCAACAAATGAGATGTGGCTGACTTCAATGTCCTTCTTTTCAACTTGATCACGAACGAAATGGATGTCTATCGCGACATGTTTCATGCGACTATGGAATACAGGATTCTTGCACAGATAGGTGACGCCGATATTATCACAGAGAATCAGTGGGGTGTGGGGAAGAGGAAGATGAAGCTCTCTTTGAAGGTTGATTTTTTATACTTCAATACCACACAAGAAATTGGATAATTAGTGGCGACATTTAGCAGCAACGCTAAAGGTTGCTACAACTGTTATATTATTAGCGGCGACTTTTAAAATCGCCACAAATTATAAATATTTAGCAGCGGCTTTTTAAAGGTCGCCTCTGATGTGGCTGAATTTTTCATTCCCGCTAATATTAAAATTTTGGCTCCATTTTTGTTGTAGCGACCTTTGAGAAGTCGCTGCTTAATAGGTTTTGCAGCGACTGGGTCTCTCCTATTCACTTATAATTCTAAAATAAAATAAAAATAAAAATAGATCTCTCTAATTAAACACTAGGTCTCGAACAGATGCTCACAAAACTCTTTCTTCTCGGACAGATCGAAGCTCACAAAAGTACTCTTTTCGAACATATCGAAGAAAGAAATTACTCACAAAAATCGAATAGAGAAGCTCACAAAACTCGGTTCCCCTCTCTAGAAATCAGTCCTCTCTCTAGAAATCAGTACTCTTCTGCTAAAATCCCACCCAAATCGAAATCCCTCAAATCAATATGCGAATCTCATTTGTCAGGTATGTTAAAATCCCTAATCTTTTCGTTTTTCTTTGGGGAAAGTAGTTGCTTTGCTACAATCGATTTCATGGAGGTACAATGGAAGGAACGATTTCTCTTCCATAATCAAATATTTGTTCTTGTCGGGTAATTTTGTATGTTCTTTTGGCTGGGTTTTGTATCAGATGTATAGCAGGTAATTAATGTATTTTTTTATTTTCACAGGGATGCCATTATCTAGCAGAACTGGATGTCAACCTGATAGTGATCTTTGGATTGTTCTTGTGGAGGAAATTCACTTTGAGAATCCTTAAAGTTAAGTAAGTATACTTGAAATGAGTTGAGGTGAGAAATAAAGTGAACAACTTCAAAAAAAAAGTCTACACTAATCTGTTCTAACTGCTACAGAATTCATCAGTAGCAGTTCTCATAATTTGAGTTGAGAAAAACTAAAATTTACATTCACAGTAGATTTTTTTTTAATTCATTTCATCCTTTCCTACAAACCTTATGTGCTTAGTGACAAGAACATTTGCATCCATCTGTATCAATATTGAACGAGGTTTTTGTTCTAATCAGTAATTTTAATACAATTTGTCATAGAATTTAACAGCTCTAGTTTCATATTCAGTTCATCATCAGCTGTATACATTGTTTCAATCTTATATTTTTTTTTTTTTTTGTAAGGGGTGAAGTGTTTGATTCTGATAGAAGTTTTACAGAAGGTGTAGGATTAAGAGGAGTCCAATACCTACTAAGAATATTTGATTATCAACCTGTTTATGTCGTTAAGGTGGAGAATTGAATCAAGAATCCTCTTTCTTCATCATTAATAAAATCATTGTTCGTGACGTAGAATTTATCTTGTTTAAATATTGTATCCAATTAAATAGGTCAAAAAAATAAATTACAACAATAAAGAAGGAGAAGCATATTTATATTATAGTACTAGGTAAGGGAGTAGTTGGAAGAAAATAATGGATCCTGTATGTAAATTATGTGGGGTGGTGAGGAGAGCAGTGTATTGTAAATCAGATTCAGCAAGGCTTTGCTTGCAATGTGATGAATATGTGCACTCAGTAAATTCACTTTTTTTCGGAATTTTAAAATTCTTATGTCCAAACGCCCACTTAATCACATTCATATCAATTCAAATTTCAGTGGAGTGATAAATATTTGCCTACGTGGAAAACTATCTTAGCATTTTAGCTGATTTGACATGCCATTTGACTTTTCGGTCTAAGTTAAGATTTCTCTAACAAAATTTATTTTTTGACTAACTAGTTATTAGTTGTGTGATTTTAAAGCGACAAAAGTTATCCTACTGATTGTGTTAGGAAAAAAAATGGAAGTTAGAAGATTTTGAAGTGTTAGTTTAATGACTTGTGCGAAAAAAAATCATAAGTTGAATGATCATTTGAGAAATTGACTCAGGAATGATTAGTTGAGTTCTTTCTTATAATTCCCAAACTACCTCACCAAATTTGGGGTTTCCTCCTCAGTTTGATCATATATTGCTAAATTAATTAAACAGTCGCCCCTATAAAATTAACTATTGACTACTTGAAGTATAGACAAGATGAAGACGCTTTTCATCTGTCTTCCATTTGATAATGAAAATGACCTGAGTGGTAATAGTTCCTACACGAGAGTGCTAATTTGGTGTTTTTCATTTGATAATCTACAGGAATACAAAAAAAATCACACAGAAAGAATCGTTTGAAGCCTATTTGGTGTTGGTATTGTCGATTCTCGCTCTTGCCAAAATCTCAACTATTTCTTTTTCTGGGTAAGTTAAAATCTTCTTCTTGAGAGACCTTTTACATGTCGACATTCCATTCTTATTTTATTCTTATATGGTTATGTGCCTAAATCAGTAGACATGTAGTTTTTTTATTTTATAAGGCACATATATATATTATTGTATGGTTATAAGAAAACATAATACTTATTTGCTAATAATGTTCTTTTGAAATATTCTACACATTTTTTACATTAGAATTAGATGCATGTATTTGAGTAGCACTTAATCAATAATCTGAATGTAAAATGCTTTCTTGGTTTTCCTAGTTATTGGGTATTATCTTTTGCAAGAATACATTAGAGCATCTAGAGGTTTCAAGAATTCGTTCTAGGCATTGATTCTACACTTCCTATAAAAAAAAGTCGACAACACTGGCCTTTCTTCCACTACTACTTGGCATGATTGCAATTTGCTTGGAAGATTTGAGTGTGATTGTTTTTCCTTAAGTTTATTTGAATTTTTTAATTTACAAAATTCGTATAAGTAATTCTATAATATACTGCTTCCTTCTTGTTTGAATAATATATTTTTATGACTGTTTTTCTGAATACCCCTAGTATATGTTAGTTATTATATATATTTTGATTATTATAATCCTTTCACTTTTAATTAGTAAATTCTTTTTTAATATAGATATGATGGATAAAAGTTGGTTGAATATTAGGAATAGAGTCGACCAAAGGTATAGATATGGAGTAGACAACTTTCATAATTGGGCATTCAGTCAACCAACAGTGAACACTATGATTCGGTGTCCTTGTAAAGGGTTTATGAATACAGTGTTCAAGATAAGGGTTGATGTAAGAGGAGATTTATTGAAGAAGGGATTCTGGGATTCTTATAAAGTGTGGGATTGCATGGAGAAGTGTTAGTTAGAGTTGAAACATCTAATACTGTAGTTAGTGATGAAGCGGAAGATGCTAGCATTGAAGAGGATAATATTACTGAAATGATTCATGATGCTTGTGGATACACGAATATGGAGGATAATAATAATAATTCAGAGGACAATGAAGAGGCAAATGTACATGCAACAAAGTTCTACAAATTGTTAGAAGATGCTGAGACAGAACTTTATCCTGGTTGTAAAAAAGTCTCGAAGTTGTCTTTTGTTGTTAAACTACTTCACTTAAGTGTCTTAACCATTGGAGAAACAAGTTGATGGATGCATTTTATTGAGCTTCTTTAAAAAAGTTCTTCCCGAGGGGTCATTTGTGCCTAATTCTTTCTATGAGCAAAGAAAGTTCTTTGTGATCTTGGCTTGGGATACACCAAAATAGATGCATGTCGGAATGATTGTATTTTATATTAGCATGATTATGTCGATTCCCAAGCATGTCCTAAGTGTGGTAAGTCTAGATGGAAGTCCGAAGAACACGGAGGCAAGAAAGTAGCCCATAAAATCTTGCGGCATTTTCCAATCAAACCAAGGCAAGAGAAACAGCTAAAAAGATGAGGTGGCACAAGGAGGAAAATATTGATGATGGTGTCTTGCGACATCCGTCTGACTCAATAGCATGGAAATCCTTTGATGCGCGACATCCCACTTTTTCAGCTGAGTTAAGAAATGTTCGATTAGGTTTGGCGAGTGACGGGTTCCAACCTTATGGAAACATGAGTTCTAATCATAGCATTTGGTCGGTCGTACTAGCTATGTATAACTTGCCACCATGGGATTGCATGAAAAATACATATTTCATGATGACACTTATTATTTCAAGCCCCAAGTGTCCAGGCAATAATATTGATGTATATTTACAACCAATGATTGAAGAGTTGAAAGAATTATGGGACGGGGTGGATACTTATGATGCACACTCAAAATCTAATTTTCTAATGCATGTGGTTATATCATGTGGACGATCAGTGACTTTCCTGCATATAGAAATCTTTCAGGATGGTCAACCAAAGGTAAGTTGTCATGCCCTTGTTACCATAAAGATACACAATCGACATCCTTACGTAGTAAGTTGTGTTATATGGGTCATCGTCGATTCCTTCCCATGGACCATTCATGGCGGAGAAGTAGGACGTTATTTGATGGGAAAGTTGAGATGGGAGTTGCACCTAACCCTTTAACAGGTGATGAAGCACTTGTGCAATTACAAACTTTAGGTAATGTGACTTTTGGCAAAGGACAAAAGAGAAAGCATGATGTTAATAACAATGCTTACAATTGGAATAAGAAAAGTATCTTTTTTCAATTGCCTTATTGGAAGAGTCTTATGTTACGACATAACCTTGATATAATGCACATCGAAAGAAATATGTCCGATAATATTATATCAACTGTCATGAATATGGTTGGCAAGACAAAAGACACATTGAAAAGCAGATATGACTTGATGGATTTTGGAATCAGACAAAGGTTGCATTATATTGAGGATGGGAATAATATTTTGTTACCAGCAGCATGCTATGCATTATCCGCGGAAGAGAAGCTGAAGGTGTGCAGTTTCTTAGCTAATCTGAAGATTCCTGATGCATTTTCCTCAAATATTTCAAGGTGTGTCAATGTACAGGAGAAAAAGATACATGGATTGAAATGTCACGATCATCATGTATTGTTGCAAGACATTTTTCCAGTAGCTATACGTGGTTTGCTACCCAAGGAAGTGTGTGATCCATTTATAGCCTTAGGAAAGTTTTTCAAGAATATATACTCTAAGTGCTTGACGATTGAAGATCTTGATATCGTAGAGGCAGAAATTCTTGTTATTTTGACCAAACTTCAACTTGTTTTCCCTCTGGCTTTCTTTGATGTCATGGTTCATTTGCCAATTCACTTGCCAAGTGAGGCAAAGCTTGGTGGGACAGCTCAATATCGGAATATGTATCCTATTGAGAGGTAATTACTTTTGTTTAATAATTTCGATGCTATAGTTTTAGAATGACACACATTATATTAATAAGTCATTTTATATAGGTATCTGCGGACAGTTAAGTAATATGTTCGCAACAAAAATCATACAGAAGGTCCAATTGCATAAGGTTATTTGGCAGAGGAAAGCCTTACATTTTGCTCACGATACTTGAAGAATATCTCAACAAAGTTCAATAAACCAACTAGGAATGACGATGGATCTGTGTCAAATGATGAGATGTCTATCTTCAAAAAAATTGGGCGAACAAAAGGTGCCTCAGAAGGCATCAGGCTATCTCATGATGAGTTTAAACAAGCATGTATGTATGTGCTTCAGAATTGTGAAGAGGTCTCGCATTTCATGGAGTAAGTCTCTTATTAACACCAAGATAGTTTTACATTGAGATAATTTGAATCCGATTTATCTTAGCTAACTTAAAATGTAGGGAATATACAAGAGAGATCGAAAGCCAAAGTTCAAAGAGAGCTCATAAAAATGGGTTTCTTGATTGGTTTCACGCACGTGTAGGTGTCTACTCAAATGATAATATTGATATTAGTTTATTCATCCCATCATGTTATTGGTCATAACAGTGTTGTTCGTCTTTTTAGATATTTGTATTATCTGCACAAGGACGCACAAATTGTGAGCTCATAAGCTTAGCCGTCAGTCATACACCATTAGTACATCGATATTCAACATTTATGGTGAATGGATTTAGATTCCATACAAAAGAGCTTGCATTGAGAAGAAAAATGCAGAATAGTGGTGTTCTTGTGAGAGAAGATGATTCAGACTCTAATAAGGAGTATTATGGTGTATTAGAGGACATTTATGAGTTATCTTATGTGGGAAACAGAAAAGTTTACTTATTCAAGTGTCATTGGTGGGATGTCGCTCGCTTAGGAAGAGGATGTAAGATTGACAAATATGGCTTCACAAGTGTGAATACTCGGTGTGCCTTGAATACAAATGAGCCATTTGTGTTGGCATCTCAGTCACAACAAGTCTTTTACTCAGATGACATGGTTGATAATGATTGGCTTGTTGGTGTGAAGACAAATCCTCGCGACCTTTTCAAAATGCCTGATAATGATGATAATTGTGTAGACATTGAAGATGAAGAATTACTGAATGAAGAAGTTTATCAGCAAGAGGAAGCTGAATTTAATACTTCGTGCACCAATGACCAAGAAAATATTTTTGAGGTGTCTCTACATAGGGATAATGTTGAACCACGAAGTATTAACTACGATCATGCAAGTACGCAAGCTCAAAAAAATGTGCATAATGAGGAAGATGATTTCATTAATGACAATCATATAGAAATATCAGAGAGTGAAAATAGCGAAGAAGAGTTATTTGATGATGATGATGGGGAGGATACTGATACATCCTCTTGAAGACTAAGAAGCAAAAGACTGATGATATAGATTTTACATCCTGTTTTGAAAATTCTCTATATTTAATTGTCAATGAATCAAAGACTATTGATGCTTGAATCTTTATATCTCTTTTTTTATTTTCTTTTCATGATTGTCTCTTAAAATTAGCTATTGGAATTTGATTATGGGGCTGTTGTGATTTCTCTAAGCTTAAACTTGTTTCAACTTATGGATTTCTAAAAGAATTGAGATTGGTTAGTCGAATCGACCACTGAACTTCACCTCTCTTTGGAATTGATTAAGTTTCAAAGTGTTTACTGAAAATCCCATTGATAGCTTGGTTGGAGTTGTGTATTTGCTATTGTTGCTAGTAGTTGCGTACAATTTCATTAGGGAAACTTGTCAAGTGTTTACTGAAAACAAACAACCTAATTTCATTGAAAAGTTCTCTATATTTTCTCTAGTCTAATCAATCATTTTCTTTTTATGTTTTATTGCAGGAAATGAAAGGAATTGGACGAGGAAAACGTGGTAGAGGCGGGACGAGTTGTGGTCGTGAAAATTTTCAAGGACGTGGCAATTTTGGAGCGACGTCTCAGCCACACATACAGACCGGACGAGTATCTGATGAATCTGTAGAGATAGGACAACCAAGTAACCCGAGTCAAGGACCTTTACAGACCGGACGATTATCTACTAATTCTCTCCAACTACCTTCTTTAGAAACACAATCATCACAAAATGTAGTAGAAACTGTGCATTGCTCTCCAGAGGCTGAAAATGGTGCAAGTTAGTTTCTGTTTTTGTTGTTGTTTTGTGAAAATTATTTTTACTGATTGAGTGGAGCTACTAATGAACAATATTATCCTTTTACTTTGCAATTTCTTCCAACAATAAAAAAAGAGGAAGAGGAAAATACAAATCTAAAAGTTTAGAAGTAAAAACTAAGTATGGTGTCAAAATCAAAATTATGATTCCAGATGACATTGATAGAGCAGTAGGTTCTGGGGCTAGAGATATTGTGAATTATTTTGGTTTG
Organism: Nicotiana paniculata; assembly: GCA_005239505.1. NCBI lineage: Eukaryota > Viridiplantae > Streptophyta > Magnoliopsida > Solanales > Solanaceae > Nicotiana > Nicotiana paniculata. Next base: position 4,651 of record MDKI01259201.1, on the reverse strand, counting down.
ATCATGAGGAGCACTATCTCGTTCCAAGATGGAAATTGGCAGAAAATAGTTCTGAAACACGGAGAAGTAATGTAGTTAAAGGTCAAGGTAATAAACTGCTTTCAATATTGTATTGACTTTAAGTTACAAGGTTTATTTATGTGGTTAGGATATTGAATATAATATTACATTTATTTTCAGGATAAATTTGAAGTTTGCAGCGGGTTGCGAGAACATAGGTTTCAGGCTTTTGTAATTAGCACTATCCAAAGGATTTTTAGAGCATGGAAAGCTCGACTCAGCATTATGTACTCTAAGTACAATACTAATGAAGAAAGATTGTCTCATCGACCTGAAGATGTTGAGCTTGAGGACTGAAAATACCTAGTACAATATTTTGGAAGTTCGGAATTTAAGGTATTAACTTAATACCTGAAGATTGTCTCTTTGAATGGTGATTTATTAAATTTTTTACTTACAGGTTGTAAGGGAGAGGAACAAAAGAAATAGAGAAAAGCAAATAACTAAGCATACTTGTGGTACAAAGTCTTTTGTAGAAGTAGAGGAATCTACGGTAAAAGTATATTTAGTCCCCTACTATCACATAATCTTCTTTGTTATTTACATATTTATATATTTGCTTATATATTTTTTCTCCGGAACTATATTGCAGAGAAATCCTATTACTGGAGAATTGGACACACCAGATAAAGTTTGGGAGATCCAACACACACGCAAGGATGATAGAGGCGAACTGGTGTGGTTGGATTCACAATCCCAATAAATTCATGTAATTATTTAAAAACACTTAGAAAATTCTTTGCTTGTGTAAGTTTCATTTAATATGTTTTATTACGTTTTGATTTAAATGATTGTGCATAAATGCAGGGTCAACTCCAGGAATTTGTCGCTCAGCAACAATCTGAGGAGGTCGAGCATCCCATGACTAGAGATGAGATTTTATCCTCCGTACTTGGTGAGAGAACAGGCTATGTTCGTGGAAAAGGATACGGAAAGAAACCTCCTAAAAAGAGTAACATTCAGCAGGCAAACATAGAGGCCAGCGTGTCTTCTGCTATTGATATTGTGCGTCAAGAGATGCAAGCCGAGATGGATAAGAAGTTGCAAGAAGAACGTGAACAAATGGCTTCTGAGTTGCAAAGAAATATGGAAATTGAGTTGGAAAGGAAGTTGGCAGAGGAGCGTCAACATGCGAATGCAGAGGTAGACAAAAGGATCTCTCTAGAAGTGGACAAGAAGATGCAGGAACAATTTGCTAGTTTCTTGATCAGAATGCAACAACAACAGGTACTTGCTCCGCTCCTTCTTAACAATTCTTCTTCCTTCTCGGCATTTCTTCTTCCGTCCTTCTGTAGTGACTTGTAGTGACTTCATGTTTAGGCGTTTAGTAATGTATTGGTAAGATACAGGAACAGTTTGCTAGATATTGTTCTATAATGTAGAGTATAAGTGCTCTTTCTAGGCTTCTCTGTTACAGAATTGTTAAGAAAAAAATTGGTCAATGTCATTGTGGCTAATCTGATCCTTCGCCCATCTACTGTTTAATCAAAGTACTTGTCAATTAATTGTAACATCAAGTAATATGAAATCATTTAGCAATCAATTTTCTCAAAAGCTATGGTTGAGGGTAAGCGGTTTATTTGAAAAAAGAGGTCAATTGGTTGTTGACTCTGTTTCAATCTCTTTGACTGATGAAAGCTTGCTAAGTAATAAGGATTTTCGTCTAGTACCGAAGCTTTTTGTAATGTTGCCTAACCAATAGATTGGTATTGTGATCAGAAGTTAGTAGGTAAATATCATTTTTGTATAATTTCTTTGCATCTTTTGTTGAATTACTAGCATGAATTCCATCCTGGGTTATCCTGCTATCATGTTGCATTGAGAAATAAACCCAAAATAGTTCAACACACTCCAATTTTTGCTGTCGAAGTTGCCATGTCAGTTGCCTATTCCAGTAATTTTCCACTATGTTGTATTTGAGTTCAATATCGTGTGTGTTCCCTGTATCTGTTGTTGTTCTGTTTGCATATCTTAGCTGAAATAGTAAGGTACCTTGTGTGTTACGACATTACATGCCCCAGATCCCTCGACCTGATTCCACTTTGTTGCTTGGTCGTGATGTTAGTTCGTATAGTATTCTGGAAAATATGTCCGAGTATCTTCGGGCACCAAAAAGCATCTCCGCAAATGCATTTTCATACACTAGTAGAAGAGGCTTGTTCTGTGGTTCTGATACAAGGTTTTATAAAATAGTTGCTGCTTTCCTGCACACTTCTGGTACCGGATGTGGCATCTTAATCACTTTCAGCAGTCTATCAATAGCCCTGAAGTTCAATTTTGTGGATTAAGTCATTCAGATATAAAAATTAATCAAATCTTGCGACTAGACCAGTTTGCCTGTCTTACCACCGTTCACTCGCTAGCTTCAAACGGCAGTCCATATTTATTTCCGCAAGGTTATATAATGCACCAACAGCAGCTTTTTGAGCATCAGTAGCAGGTTGGCTCATGATATCAACTAAACGTTTATATATCTACGACGCACAAATTAAGGTCAATGTTTTTTTTGAATAGTACATATAGGATCTCTAAAATAAGGGTTGTCAAAAGAGGATATTAACCTACGAAGAAGGAAGTAGGAAAGGTTCATTATATCTGAATCATTAGAGTTAAGTGTTGTATTGAGATTTTATTACACAGGTAGCCATAGTATTATCAATCACAGGTGCAACTTGATCAATCCTAGAGTGTCCTTAACAACCTGTCCATCTACAGTAGTAACAACTGGGATTATAGCTCCAGAAAGTTATGTTGTATGTGCAGCCTTGATACTATAAGAAAATAACCCATCCCTGATTGTCAAGTATTATTTTGAAATCACATGGGAGAATTAAATGCTTTTTAAGTATACCTGGTATGGAGCTTTATGAGATAAAAAATTTTAACAGTGAAAATTTACCTGGAGCTCAAGGGCTCAACCAGAAATGTGAACGGCTTTAAAAAGAAAAAAAAAACAGAAGAAAATTTACCTGGAGTTCAAAAGTAGTACTATAACATCTTAAGTTCAACTATTATCTTAGACAACTTATTAGGTTTATCCTCATAAGGTTTCATTTTGCAGATTAGAAGACAAACTCTATATATGTAGTAATAAGAGTATTTGATTGTTGTACACATCAGTGGATAAAACAATGTAGAAGTAAAGTATTTCTGTCACTCCTCATTCTGTAGAATTACTATGTAAAAGCCCAGTCATTTAGTCAGAACAACAAAATAAATAAGGTGAAAATTGGATGGAATTCAAGTTTTCCGATAGTAAGATCAATATGTCACTTCTTCTACGTACTTCTCAGCATATTATTGAATGCAACAATATTTGAAATTTATTTCTTTTTACTTAAGAAATTTACCAGCAATAGCAGGTAATTGTTTATAACAACCATAATCTAATAATCTTGAGAAGGCATATTGTACTTATAGACATATATTACTTTTGTCTAGAAGGGACAGGGAACCTAGACAGTGGTATCGTTCAAGGAAGGTGTCGAGCAAGGATCAGTTACAAGACACTTAATATTTTGTCTTTTTTGGGATATGTATATGCATACAATTACAATGCACAATGAAATGTAATTGACTTTTTAGTAATGATAATATTTATAATATTCGGCTTGAGAAATTCTTTTGGTGTTTGTCAAACATTATTGGTTGCTTTAATATTGATAGTCAATTGATATGAATATCTTTATATGAAATTTCATAGAATTAGGTTCCTACTTGCATGGAAATGTATATAATTTTGGTCGTTATAATTAATGAGAAAATAAGTTTTAGTGGCAACATAGTTTTGTCACAAATTTAGTAATTGTTGCGATCTATAAGTTGCCATTGTAGGTCTATTTCTTTTGCAACGACTTTAGTTGCTACAGAAAACATTGTGTCTTTCATGGTTAAATATTTTGTGGCAACTTTAGTCGCTACTAAAAGTCATTTATAGTGGCGACATAATCTTGCCACTGAACATAAATATTGTTTTGGGGCGATGCTAGTCGCTGCTAAATGTGAATATATAGTGGCGACTCATCTAATATTTGCTTCTTTGGAATAATTTTTTGTAGCATTTTTTCCAACCCTTTTGTGGCAACTCTGTCGCCACAAAATATGTTCTTTTAGCGGCGACTTGGAATGTCGCTACAAATAACCTTCAGTTACTGTTGTGCTTGTGGCAATATAAAAGTCACCACTGATACCTTTGAGCAACAACTATTAGGGATTTTGTAGCGACTTTAGTCGCCACAATAAGGTTGATTTCTTGTAGTGAATCTTGTCGATTTTCGAAAAATCTAAATGTGAATTTTAAAAGAAAATGTGATTTTTGACTTTGAAAGTGGCTAGAGTTGATCACGATCAACATTTTTGATAATCGACCTCGAATATATTTTTGACGATTCTAATAGGTTCGTATGATAATTTTGGACTTATACGTAAAACAACTCAAGTTGTTGTGGAGAGAATTTCCACGCACATCTTCTCATTGTTGTAGGTTAGTATTTATAGTACAAAAGCTATGTTGTTAGGATGGGATGAGATCCCATGTTATTAGGGATTACATTACAACAGAAATAGATTCAATCAAATCTGAGTTAGTTGT
>ML344126.1:0-28276 GCA_005239505.1 Nicotiana paniculata | reverse complement strand
TATATATATATATTGTATAATTAAGTTATTAAAAATTATGAATAAATTATAAAACAAACACACAAGGCACTATAAAAATATTGAATTTGACACACATAATTATTAATGGTAGTTTGGTGCTACTAGGCCTCAAATATCGAGTCTGGAACCCATAGGTATATATATATATATATATATATACCTATGGGTTCCAGACTCGATATTTGAGGCCTAGTAGCACCAAACTACCATTAATAATTATGTGTGTCAAATTCAATATTTTTATAGTGCCTTGTGTGTTTGTTTTATAATTTATTCATAATTTTTAATAACTTAATTATACAATATATATATATATATATATATATTCAACTACCAGTATAAGATACTTAAACTAAAGGTATTCTACGCTAAAATACTACACTTTATTACGATAAAAGGCTCTACATTTTACTACGATAAAAAATAAACTAAACTAAATATAAACAATAAATACATTTTAATCACAAATAAAACACAAAACGGCATGGAAACACAAATATATAAGTCCATATTTTAACAGGCAAATTTATTTCACAATTTTATATTTTGAGTCCGGAACCTTAATTGTACCTTAATTTTATATTGTACAGAGTTATATATATATATGCCTATGGGTTCCAGACTCGATATTTGAGGCCCAGTAGCACCAAACTATCATTAATAATTATGTCTGTCAAATTCAATATTTTCATAATTTTGTGTGTTTGTTTTATAATTTAAATTCATAATTTTTAATAACTTAATTATACATTATATATATATATATATACATACATATATATACATATATACATACATATATATGTATATATATACATACATATATGTATGTATATATGTATATACCTATAGGTTCTAGGCTCGATATTTGAGGCGCAGTAGCACCAAACTATCATTAATAATTATGTGTGTCAAATTTAATATTTTTATAATTTTGTGTGTTTGTTTTATAATTTAAATTCATAATTTTTAATAACTTAATTGTACAAAGGGATTCTACGCTAAAATACTACACTTTACAACGCTAAAAGGCTCTACATTTTACTACACTAAAAGCCTCTACATTTTACTACGCCTAAAAAATAAACTAAACTAAACATAAACAACAAATACATTTTAATCACAAATAAAACACAAAACGGCATGAAAACACAAATATATAAGTCCGGATATTAACAAACAAATTTATTTCACAATTTTATATTTTTTTATACAACACTAATATTTAAGTCTTGATAAATGTAACATACTAGTTTCGCAAATAAAACACAAAACAATATAGAACACATTGAAATCAACTAATATGCATTATTATAAAAGTTTCAACATAAAATAAAGTGAAATACCTCAATTTAGTGTTTTCGGAAAGCAAATTGGTTGAAAATTTGAGTCCGAAAGAGTGAACCCACAGTAATATGATGCTCTACTCCGAAGTGGGACCTACGTTCTAGACCTTTTGCGTGACGGGGGGACCCAAATTTTTTTTTTTACTGTAACGGAGGCGGAGGGGGGAAGGGACCCGAATTAGGGAGGAGTAAAAAAATAGGGGAGAAGACGATCTGGTGGGGCTGGGGAAGACGAAGAGGATTAAATAAAGGGTATAGCGCGCAAAATAAAAACGCTATATGTATAGCGCACAAAAGTACTGCGCTATACTAGGACAGTCAGAAAGTCAGAGGGTATAACATACTAATTTTGTGCGCTATACCTTAACGGCAAAAGTTACCGTTAAGGTATAGCGCACATAATTAGTGCGTTATATATACGTTTGTAACTTTTTTTTTACCACCTATTAAGGTTCTTTTTTTCCAAAATGACATTATTTTGGTTTAGGACTCTTGAACCCGAGACATACTTAAAAGAATATATGAACAGTAATTTTTTTTATAGTTCTAAGTAATTTTAACTTATTTGACTTAAAAGACTATCTAATTCCTAAAAAATATTTAGTTTTGAGTCTAGTTCGTTATCAAAAACTACTCTTTCCGTTCAATATTACATGTCCACTGTAGTAAAAATACATTTTCACTCTTACTTGTCTACTATAAATCAAGAGAATTTTTTTTCCAGTTTTACCTTAGCATTAACTACTCATTCTTGAGATCCTTTTTGGGATTTAGAAACCTATTTACTACATTTATTTAGGTTCCTTATTAATTACTATATATACCTATATTTACTAGTTTTATACAGAACCATAAAAAGGAGAAAATGAAACATACCTTAAATACTGGGTATCAATTACACATAATCCCTCTATATTTAAGATACTCTTCCTTTTTCAAAGGATTACAAAACATCATCTGTTTTTGTACTTACCCACCGTAAGAAACCCACTGATACCCAAAATCATCACCTCTCTTTCATACAAATCAACCAATATCTCTCTCTCTTTCCCTCATACAAATCAAACTATTATCTCTCTAAAATTATAGCATCATATATTTCTCTGAATCAATTCCACCAACAACCATTAAAAAGCTTCAACTATTGACAAATCCATCGACATTATCTCTGAAATTGCAGGTGGAGGGGTCTGCCATTGACATACCATTAAAATGCTTCGAAGCTTTGAATTAGATATTCGAATTTTACGAATTTGTGATTTTTTTGGATTGGGTGTTCTTGAAAACTATTGAAAATATACTTTAGAGTTTACATCTCAATTTTAAGGGAGATTCGTTAAGTTTAAAGTTGGTTTTATGTTGAATTTCTGATTGAAACTCGAGGAAGAAGAAGTTTTGGAATTGTATTACGATTGTATGATAAATGTATCATAATTGTATCTGAGTTGTATTTGATACGTCAATACCTAAGACAATTCTGATACAATACTAATACTGTTAAAATACAATATTGTATCATAATTTAAGTTTAGAGTTAGTTCTAGGTGGATATTTTAAATTGGAACTTGAAAAGATGAAGATCAAAGTTGTATCATAATTTAGAATTGTATCACAATTTGTACCTAATATAATATATGATACAATGCTAATACAAATATAATACGATATTGTATTGGTTTAATTTTATAATCGGTTTTAAGTTGTATCATAATTGTGTAAGAATACTTTCAGGATTGTATCAAATTTGTATCTAAATTATGAGTAGCTGTGAATTTGTGACGAATTTCACAGTTTATATAACAAATATATGGTAATTATATATTAATATATTAATATTGTATCAGGTATTATTTTGGATACTAATGCACCATCTATAAGTTAGATACAATTGGGATACAAGTACGATACAATTATGTTTTACGCATTGATATATCTGATACAATTCAAATACACTTATGATACAGTTATCATACCATCTCTGAATATTTCTTCATTTTCAGTGTTGTCCGGTCTCCCAACAAAAGAACGATGCAATTGATAATTTAATAATATAAAGCTATCGTCAATAGGGGAAGAGAGAAGATGGAGATTCTGGGCGTAGATTAAGGGATTTTGATGTGAAAAAAAAGGAGAGAGAAGAGGAAAGGGAAAAAAAAGAAAGGATATAATTGAATCCCTTAATTGAAGGCACTAATAATGGGATGAGAGACTTTTAAGAAGAAATCTACACAATTTGTAAGAAAGACCTAGATACTTATTAAAACTACAAAACATAGAGAATATTGGTAAATAAGTTTCTAATATAGTATAGTTAGGTAAAAAATCCATAATTTTCAAGACTTATAAAAATGTTATCATTATTATGATAAAATATATACATTATTTATTTTTTCTTAAAAGGAAAGTAAAAAAATTAACAGCTTCTAGTGACGGAGGGAGTAATAGATCACTGCTATGCATTGATGTAAATAATCTCTTAGGATTAACTTTACGACTCTACCAATAAGGATTGTGGTAAATATTCCGTCATCCTTAACTGTAGGATTGTTGGGGTTTTAAAGCATTAATAGCTTAAAATATGGTGAATGGAAAATGGAGGAAAAAATAAAATATTTGAGTAATATTTGAGGTTCCACCCTTGATTGTCCCACGTGGGAAGATGAAGAGGTTTTTGATGGGTGTATAAGCAATTGCTCTTTTTCTAGCTCATAAAGAGTTGAGAAGAAGGCAAGTCTCGCGCCGTCGTCGCTCGCTCGGCTCGGCCTCGGCTTCGGCTTCAGATTCAGTCAAATGATCGATTGCTTAATTTTTGGACCAAATTTATTTGTTAATAGTAAATATTAACAGAAATGTTATTAAATATTTATTTTAATAACAAAATATTAATATTAAAATAAATATTAATATTAAATCCATTTCAGTTATCCAATATTCAGTTTTCTTTTTTTGTAACAGAAAATTAACTACTCTTCAATTTTCCCTCTTTATTTTTAAGTAAATAGCCAATTATGTCATGGCATTTATTCTATGGTCGTTTTGAAAACACAGTCATTCTGAAGAGTTGCACCTCTTCAGATTTCAGCCCAACTTTGGCTATAAATACAAGTCCATTCTCTCATATTTTACATACTAATTTCTGAGTTCTCCTCTTTTCTTCTGCATATAATTAACTTCAAAGAAAGCAAAAGTAAGTGTGATTTGCTACCGAACTTTGTGTTCGCTGAAACACTGGGGTTTGAAGTATCACTACACTAGTGTGTAATTCGTTCTATCCTGGGATAAAATAATCCATAACCTTGGGTACTAGGAGGGGATTAATTTCCTTAAGAAACACTGTGAATTCAGTGGGCTCGAATTGGTTTTGTTATTTCATTTACATTTCTATTTATGTTATTTTGTTTTCTCCAGAATTGGTTTACAAATACAGAATACTAACAAGTTTAAGGAATTTTGATATTTTTTCTGTATTTGTGTTATATTCACTATTTCTGCAGAGTAAAAACCTTTGTGGTTTGTACTCTATTGGAGATTAAAATCTACGTGATTTTAACGTTTGCGTCATTCTTTTACAAAAAAAATGACAAATGACAACGGACACCAATATGTTCCAATGGTAACTGCCAATGCCTCAACAAGCCGAACAACACCGGCAACATTGGCACCGGCTGAGAAACCCGGAAAATTTTCCGGGATTGATTTCAAGCTTGGCAGCAAAAGATGTTCTTCTACTTGACTACTCTAAGTCTCCAGAAGTTCATCAAGGAAGATTTTCCTGTACTGTCAGATGAAACTCCAGAGACTGAACGCTTTCTCGTGATTGAGGCGTGGAGGTATTCAAATTTTTTGTGCAAGAATTATATTCTAAGCGGGCTGGAGGATGCTTTGTATAATGTCTACAGTGGCGTGAAAATGTCAAAAGAACTGTGGATAGCGCTTGAAAAGAAATACAAAATTGAAGATGCCGGGTTGAAGAAGTTCGTTGCTGCAAAGTTTTTGGACTACAAAATGGTAGATTAGCAAGTCTGTTATTACCCAAGTCCAGGAATTGCAAGTGATTATTCACGATCTCCTTGCTAAAGGTCTTGTCATCAATGAAGCATTCCAAGTAGCAACAATGATTGAGAAGTTACCTCCGTTGTGGAAGGACTTCAAAAATTATTTGAAACACAAACGCAAGGAGATGTCCCTTGAAGATCTCATTGTTCGGTTGAGAATAGAAGAGGACAATAAAGCCGCTGACAAGATAGGTCGTGGTAATTCAACAATAATGGGAGCAAATATTGTTGAAGAGAACAAAAAGAGAAAGAAGGCTTCTGGGCCGAAATACAACCCAAGCAAGAAGCGGTTCAGTGGAAACTGCTACAACTGTGGGAAAACCGGACACAAATCTACGGAGTGTCGTGCTCCGAAGAAAGACAAGAAGAAGGGTCAAGCAAACATGGTTGAAAAGCATGATGATGTTTATGACTTGTGTGCCATGCTTTCCAAATGCAACTTGGTGGGCAATCCTAAAGAGTGGTGGATTGATTATGGAGCCACTCGCCATGTTTATGCTGTTAGAGAAGCTTTTGCTAATTATGCTCCTGTTGGACCTGATGAGACGATTTCTATGGGAAATGCTTCAAAGGCCAAGATTGAAAGATACGGGAAGATATTTCTCAAAATGACTTCTGGCAAAGTGGTGACTTTGAACAACGTCCTTCATGTTTCCGATATTAGGAAGAATTTAGTCTCTGCTAGACTTCTTGTTAAGAATGGCTTAAATGTGTATTTGTATCCGGTAAGGTTGTAATAAGTAAGAACGATATGTTTGTAGGAAAATGTTACCTCACCGAGGGACTTTTCAAGCTAAATGTAATGGTTGTTGAAAGTAATAATAAAATTTCAGCTTCGTCTTACTTACTTGAGTCAAATGAATTATGGCATGTACGTTTGGGTCATGTCAATTATAAAACCCTACAGAAATGATTAATTTGGAAGTATTTCCTAAGTTTGAATGCGACAAATCAAAATGTCACGTATGTGTGGAATTTAAGTATGTTGAACATCCTTATAAGTCAATTGAAATGAATTGAAATCCTTTAGACTTAACTCACACAAATATTTGTGACATGAAGCCAATACCATTTCGCGGTGGAAAGAAGTATTTCATAACTTTTATTAACGACAATACTCGATATTGTTATGTTTACTTACTTAATAGTAAAGATGAAGCAATAGACGCATTCAAGCAATACAAAAGTGAAGTTGAAACGCAACTTAACAAGAAAATAAAAATGATAAGAAGTGATAGGGGTGGTGAATATGAATCTCCTTTTGAAGAAATATGTTTAGAATATGGAATTATTCATCAAACAACGGCCCCATACACGCCCCAATCCAATGGGATTGCGGAAAGAAAGAATCATACATTAAAGGAGATGATGAATGCATTGTTGATAAGTTCTGGTTTGCCACAGAACTTATGAGAGGAATCCATTCTTAGTTTCTTACGGCTAATCTAATATTAAATTGAGTTCCTCATAGTAAAACACAATCTNATAAGTTCTGGTTTGCCGCAGAACTTGTGGGGGGAAGCCATTCTTACGGCTAATCGAATATTAAATCGAGTGCCCCATAGCAAAACACAATCCATTCCATATGAAAAATGGAAAGGAAGGAAGCCCAACTTGAGTTATTTTAAAGTGTGGGGGTGTTTGGCAAAAGTGCGAGTTCCTAAATTCAAAAGGGTAAAAATAGGACCGAAAATCGTTGATTGTGTTTTCATAGGATATGCGACTAATAGTAAAGCATATCGATTTCTGGTACATAAATCAGAAAATCCCGACATTCATAATAATACGGTTATAGAATCAGATAATGCTGAGTTCTTTGAAAATATATATCCGTATAAAAAGGAATGTGAGTCGATTGGTGAAGGATCTAAACGACCTCGGGAAGAAACAAAAGAAAGTACATTTAATCAGGAGGATCCAAGACGTAGTAAACGTCAAAGAACGTCTACTCCATTTGGACCATATTTTGTGACTTTCTTATTGGAAAATGAGCCTCAAACATTTAAAGAAGCTATATCTTCTTCAGAATCATTATTTTGGAAAGAGGTAGTCAATAGTGAAGTAGAATCCATATTGAACAACCATACATGAGAATTAGTTGATCTTCCTCCTGGAAATAAACCGTTGAGTTCTAAATGGATCTTTAAGATGAAAATGAAATATGATGGCACTATTAACAAATTTAAGGCAAGACTTGTGGTCAAAGGGTATAAACAACGAGAAGGTCTTGACTATTTCGATACATACTCTCCAGTTACAAAAATTACGTCCATAAGAACGTTGGTAGCGTTAACTGCAGTTTATGGTCTTGAAATTCATCAAATGGATGTTAAGACGACCTTCTTAAATGGAGAGTTGGAGGAAGAAATCTACATGGAAAAACCTGAAGGGTTTGTGGCTTCAGGTAAAGAAAAGAAGGTGTGTAGACTTGTTAAATCCCTTTACGGACTAAAACAAGCACCCAAACAATGACATGCAAAATTTGACGAAACAATATTGTCAAATGGTTTTAAAATAAATGAATGTGTGTACATTAAAAAATTTCCAAATCACATAGTCATTGTTTGCTTATATGTGGATGATATGCTGATAATGAGTAATGGCATTGTCAACATAAATGCAACTAAGTGCATGCTAACTGGCAAGTTTGATATGAAAGACTTGGGAGTTGCTGATTTAATTCTGGGAATTAAGACAAGTCTGGCATTGTCACAATCTCATTATATTAAGACAACACTTGAAAAATTCAAGCACTTGGGCTTTAAAGTTGCAAAGACTCCAATTGACGTGAATCTTACATTAGCAAAGAACAAAGGCCAAAGCATATCACAATTGGATTATGCTCGTGTGTTGGGTTGCTTAATGTACATCATGAATTGTACACGACCAGATATAGCTTGCGCTATAAGTAAATTCAATTGATATACGAGCAATCCAGGTCAATCTCATTGGATGGCCATGAAGCGAGTTTTAGGGGTATTTAGTACATACCCAGGACTTTGCTTTGCACTACAATAAATATCCTGCGGTCATTGAGGGATACTGTGATGCAAATTGGATCACCGGATCAACGATTCCAAGTCCACAAGTGGATATGTATTCACTATTGGTGGAGGATCGGTATCTTGGAAGTCGTCCAAACAAACATGTATTGCCCGCTCTAAAGTGGAGGCTGAGTTCATAGCCTTGGATAAAGCCGGTGAAGAAGTTGAATGGCTCCGGAATTTCTTGGAAGATATTCCATTTGGCCCAAACCGTTGGCACCAATATGCATACATTGCGATAGTCAATCGGCAATTGGAAGGGCTGGGAGCGTTATGTATAACAATAAATCTCGTCATATACGATGAAGACATAAANTACTGTGATGCAAACTGGATCACCGGATCAACTGATTCCAAGTCCACAAGTGGATATATATTCACTATTGGTGGAGGAGCGGTATCTTGGAAGTCGTCCAAACAAACTTGTATTGCCCGCTCTACAATGGAGGCTGAGTTCATAGCTTTAGATAAAGCCGGTGAAGAAGCTGAATGGCTCCGAAATTTCTTGGAAGACATTCCATTTTGGCCCAAACCGTTGGCACCAATATGCATACATTGCGATAGTCAAGCGGCAATTGGAAGGGCAGGGAGCGTTATGTATAACGGTAAATCTCGTCATATACGAAGAAGACATAAAACCGTTAGGCAGTTACTCTCTAGAGGAATTATCACGATTGACTATGTAAAGTCAAGTGATAATGTGTCGAATCCGCTTATAAAAGGCTTAACTAGAGATGTAGTTGAGAAATCATCAAGGGGAATGGGACTATGGCCGAGAACAAGTCATAGTGGCGGTAACTCTACCTAGAAGACTGAAGATCCCAAGATCTAGGTTCACGGAGATCAAACAAAGTCATTAATGACGACTCAGAATTGTCAACTAAACTTTTGGTCCATTCTCGTGATGAGACAATGTTCAGTACCAAGGATAAAGCATTAAGGCTTTTTATTGATTTCTAAATTTGATACGGGGTATATCAAATAGTGTGTCTACGGGATGCCACGTTTAGGAATCACTTATGTAAGTGTGAAGTGTTAGCCGCTTCAAGGAGAATTTTTGCAAGGGCAGTTCTCTATGCACTTATGAAACCAGGAGGTGTTCATGGCTGAAACGAACACAACAATGAGAACCAAAGACGGTTAAGGGTTGATTGTGTGACTTGTGGTTGTCTAGGTATACACTAAAGTTCGACGGTTCAAAGATATCAAATCTATCGAATGATCGAGTATATCCGACATAAGTTCACTATAGAAAGTTCAAAGGGAAACTTACTTATCCAGATGTAATTAATCCTTGCTTGCGAATCACACAGTTTTTCATGCATACTCCCGTGATATAGCCATTCCCCATTCTTGTGGGAGATTGTTGGGGGTTTTAAGCATTAATAGATTAAAATAGGGTGAATGAGAAATGGAGGAAAAAATAAAATATTTGAGGTTCCCTCATTGATTGTCCCACATGGGAAGATGAAAAAGTTTTTGATGGGTATATAAGCAATTGCTCTTCTTTTAGCTCATAAAGAGTTGAGAAGAAGGCAAGCCTCGTGCCGTTGTCGTCGTCGCTCGCTCGGCTCGGCCTCGGCTTCGGCTTCAGATTTGGAGNACAGAAATGTTATTAAATATTTATTTTAATAACAAAATATTAATATTAAAATAAATATTAATATTAAATCCATTTCAGTTATTATCCAGAATTTAGTTTCTGTTTTTGTAACAGAAAATTAACTACCCTTCAATTTTCCCTCTTTATTGTTGAGTAAATAGTCAATTACGTCATGACATTTATTCTATGGCCGTTTAAAAAAAAAAACAGTCATTCTGAAGAGTTGCACCTCTTCAGATTTCAACCCAACTTTGGCTATAAATACAAGTTCATTCTCTCAGATTTTACATACTAATTTCTGAGTTCTCCTCCTTTCTTCTGCATATTCTTAAATTCAAAGAAAGCAAAAATAAATGTGATTTGCTACCGAACTTTGTGTTCGCTGAAACACTGGGGTTTAAAGTAACACTACACTAGTGTGTGATTCGTTCTATCCTGGGAGGAAATAATCCATAACATTGGGTACTAGGAGGGGAGTAAATTCCTTAAGGAAACACTGTGAATTCAGTGGACTCGAATTGATTTTGTTATTTTATTTACATTTCTGTTTATGTTATTTTATTTTCTCCAGAATTGGTTTACAAATACAGAATACTAACAAATGTCTCGGATTTGAACCTTTAGGTATGAAGTCGTCTTTGTTAAAAAACCTTTTTACTCTCTAATGTAGGGCTTCTTGGCACGAATCCAATTTTAATCAGGCCCAATATGAGTACCAGATACCGGATGAGTCTCATTATCCACAAATTCCTTGGAGTGGGTAAAAGGGGCATAAAATATAAGTCTGGTTTTTCCTGTCTATCACTTTCCAAAGCACTTTTGAATCTCCTCGTTTTGGTCCTACGACTTGCTGTCTTGTTGTAAATTTAGCGCAAGCAGAGGGGTAATTTGAGGAGGAGAGTGGAACTGAGAACGACACTTCTTGGGTTCTTCCATAACTTTATAATTATATTACATACGTCCAACCAAGCAGAATTATTAGCACAATAAAACAAAAACAGTACCACTTTCCTATCCCTTTTCTTCTTGTTTTGATTTGAGTTTGCTTTACCCTTAATATTCGTTAATTTGAAAAATAAGTAAAGCCCCCAAAGGGAAAATGAAAGTTCCAAGCAAACAGCAAATTATCAAAAACTCACATTTCGTACTACAATGCCATGAAGTTGATTATAATGGTTATTTCTAATTGTTCTTTTCCATTTGTTTGCTAACTAAGAAAAAAAATATTCTAGAAAAAAAAGAAACAAAAAAGAGTGAAGTAGCATATAGGTGATGAGTCTTGCATGGGAAAAACCCTATCAAATCAATAAATATAATTTATAAAATAATAATGTAGTGTTACTCCCTGAGTCTTAGTTTATGTGGCACTTGGGCCTCGAATTTAAAAAAGAAAAGAAAACTTTTAAAATTTGCCGTCTAAAAAAAGTTTACATATTTGTATGACTTTAAATTATTTCATTAAGCTAAATTATTCTAGATATAGACATATGAACTTTTTGGGAGAAATGAACAAGAATAATGTACCACACAAATTGAGAAATAAGGATTTATACTGTAACCTAAATTTTGATTTTAAAAATTAATTTTTTTTTAATATGAAGAAAACATCTTTCGAAAAATGTTTTCTAATTTTTTCATGTTTGGTTGGCTTAAATATTTTCTAATTTTCCAATTTACGGGTTCGAAATTTTGCGGTTTCTAAAGTGTAGCGGTTAGGAAGTTTATGAAATTTGTGGAATAAGAAGATTATTGGTTCGAAAGTTTATGACTTCATGTTTATTGTATCTAAATTATTTATGAATGTTCTTGAAAAGTTATTTTTCTTAATTTACGTACCAAACATCGAAAAAAAAAATAAAATTACAACAAGAAAACATTTTCCGTTATACCAAACACAAACAAAATTACATGATTCAATATTTTTACCTCCTTACATGTATCGTAGTTCTAGCTTTGGCTACTTGCGAATGAGGAAGCGAATCAGAGAAATATTAATAGCCAATTGCGTCCGAATCAAACTTCTTTCTAATACGCATCTGTGCTACAAAGTGACTTTGTTTCATAAAAGAACTCATTGATTGTGTGGCCGTAAATTGCAATAGGTAGATAAGAGTGAACAAAATTCCATTAATTTCAAACCATTGAGGGGAAAAAGATTTTCTTAAGAGGAATTAGAATTGCAGTAAATGATAATAATTAAACGCATGATTCAAATTCCAGCTCTGTTCTCTTCTTCCTATGTCCATACAAGACGAAAGGGATTTCCTTAAGGACCACTTTTTTTATCAACTAGAGAACTAATCTGAAGAAGAGAAAACTACAAGAAGTAATAAAAATGTTTTAACACCCTAAATTAAAGGGGTTAATAGGGACATGACTGTGACTGCTTTTTGTATAATGTGACAAACGAATTGAAGGGAATCTTAAGAATTCAAAAGCCTCTCAATTCTGGTTTTGGCTTTGTTGCTAATTATGAAGCCTCTATTAAGGACAACTAGTTAGCACGAGAAAAGCAAGACCAAAACTTGTTTTACTAACGTTGCTTTTGTACCTTTTATCCATGAAAAGATAATAGTGTAAATGCTTGCAACTTTTTAATTTTAAGGAACAAAAAAGTTTGTTCCCCACGTTACAGAAAGAGTTGGGGCCTCTGGTCTGCAGCTGAATCAGACATCAGTATTCAGTACTATCTCATAATTCAAAAAACAAAATGTTCTTTATATCTCCTCGTTTATTTATTTACTCAAAAACAAAACTAAGAAAATCGTAGCGAGAAGAATATACACCAAACTAAACCCACCCCGAAACCAAATCCCTCCTCACACCTCACCAGCCTTTTCTTCCTCCTTTTTGCTCTCACTCTCACTGAGTGAAACCACAAACCAAACAGTTGGTGGGTAATAAACTGAGTTGAAAATGCGTCTTCTTCTACTCCTTTTTCTTGTTCTTCTTATGCATTTCACTCACTTTACCGCCGGTAAACAACCCCGTATACCGGAATACCAGGCTTTGCTTGCTCTGAAAACTGCCATTACCGACGACCCACAGTTATCACTTACCTCATGGAACATCTCCACTAGTCACTGCACGTGGAAGGGTGTGACGTGCGACAGATATCGTCACGTGACCTCTCTTGACATCTCAGGATTCAATGTTACCGGCACCCTTCCGCCGGAAGTTGGAAATCTTCGTTTCTTACAAAATCTCTCCGTTGCCCTTAACCAGTTTTCCGGCCCCATTCCCGTTGAAATCTCGTTTATTCCGAATCTTCATTACCTTAATCTCTCCAATAACATCTTCAGCTTAGGATTCCCTCCTCAATTAACCCGTCTCCGTAACCTTAAAGTCCTCGACCTTTACAACAACAACATGACCGGTGACCTTCCCGTTGACGTGTATCAGATGACTAACTTAAGACACCTCCACCTCGGCGGGAACTTTTTCGGCGGCCGCATTCCGCCGGAGTATGGAAGATTCCAGTTCCTAGAGTACCTCGCAGTTTCCGGCAACGAGCTCGTCGGAGAAATACCACCGGAGATAGGAAACATCACCACGCTTCACGAGTTGTACGTAGGGTACTATAACACCTTCGCCGGCGGAATCCCGCCGGAAATAGGGAACTTATCACAGCTCGTAAGGTTTGATGCTGCTAACTGTGGACTTTCCGGCGAGATTCCTGCGGAGATAGGGAAGCTTCAGAACCTGGATACTCTTTTCTTACAAGTGAATTCTCTATCTGGGTCTTTAACTCCGGAGATAGGTACTCTTAAGAGCTTAAAATCTTTAGATCTATCAAATAACATGCTCTCCGGCGAAGTGCCGCCGACATTTGCGGATCTTAAGAATCTCACTCTTTTGAATCTTTTCCGGAACAAGCTTCATGGGTCAATACCGGAGTTCATTGGGGACTTGCCTGAGCTAGAGGTGTTGCAACTCTGGGAAAACAACTTTACTGGAAGCATTCCACAGGGGTTAGGCACAAACAGCAAGCTCAAAAATCTTGATCTCAGTTCCAATAAATTGACTGGAAATTTACCCCCAAACATGTGCGCGGGTAAAAATCTGCAGACAATAATCACTCTTGGGAACTTCTTGTTTGGTCCAATTCCTGAATCTTTGGGCCAATGTGAATCACTTAGTCGGATTAGAATGGGGGAGAATTATCTGAATGGATCAATCCCAAAAGGGCTCTTAAGCTTGCCACAGCTCTCACAAGTTGAACTTCAGAATAATCTTCTCACTGGTACATTTCCTGAGACTAAATCCATGTCTACAAGTCTTGGACAGATTAGCCTTTCAAATAATGACTTAACGGGGCCTTTGCCAACGAGCATTGGAAACTTTGCTGGAGTTCAAAAATTGCTTCTCGATGGGAACAAATTTTCGGGGCGAATTCCAGCTGAAATAGGGAAGCTTCAGCAGCTATCTAAAATTGATTTCAGTCACAACGATTTCTCTGGACCCATTGCACCAGAGATTAGCAAGTGCAAGTTGCTAACTTATGTTGATCTCAGCAGGAACCAGCTTTCGGGTGAGATTCCTACTGAGATCACAGGTATGAGGATACTCAACTATTTGAACTTATCAAGAAACCACTTAGTTGGGAGTATTCCTGCCCCTATCTCTAGTATGCAGAGTTTAACTTCTGTTGATTTTTCATATAACAACTTTTCTGGTTTAGTTCCGGGAACTGGGCAGTTTAGTTATTTCAATTACACCTCATTTCTGGGAAATCCAGATCTTTGCGGACCCTATTTGGGGCCTTGCAAAGAGGGTGTTGTTGATGGGGTTAGTCAACCTCACCAACGAGGCACTTTATCGCCTTCCATGAAGCTTTTACTTGTTATTGGTTTGCTTGTCTGCTCTATTGTGTTTGCTGTTGCTGCTATTGTAAAGGCCCGATCTTTAAAGAAGGCAAGTGAGGCTCGTGCCTGGAAGCTCACTGCTTTCCAGCGCTTAGATTTTACTTGTGATGATGTTTTGGATAGCTTGAAGGAGGATAACATTATTGGAAAAGGAGGTGCTGGTATAGTCTACAAGGGGGTAATGCCTAGTGGGGAACATGTTGCCGTTAAAAGGTTGCCGGCTATGAGCAGGGGTTCTTCTCACGATCATGGTTTCAATGCAGAGATACAGACTCTTGGGAGGATCAGACACAGGCACATTGTTAGGTTATTAGGATTTTGCTCGAATCATGAGACAAATCTATTAGTTTATGAGTACATGCCTAATGGGAGCCTTGGGGAAATGCTTCATGGCAAGAAAGGCGGTCATTTACATTGGGATACCAGGTATAAGATAGCAGTGGAGTCTGCGAAGGGTCTTTGCTATCTCCATCACGATTGCTCTCCTTTGATCCTCCATCGTGATGTGAAATCAAACAATATTCTGCTGGACTCCAACTTTGAAGCTCATGTTGCTGATTTTGGACTTGCTAAGTTCTTGCAAGATTCAGGAACATCAGAATGCATGTCTGCCATTGCTGGTTCTTATGGTTACATTGCTCCAGGTACTTTATATAAGCCTTCATATGACATTCTCGGTTTCTGACTTGTGTTCAATTTTTTTTTCTCTTGTTACTTAGTGCAAGACTAGTTCAGTACTGAAGTCACAAATCTGTTATTGGACTAAAATTAAGCAGCTGAGACTAGTTATCAGTTTGTTCAAACAGGATTAGGTGTTCTAAACATCATAGAATGTGCTAGTGTTTTGTAGTCTTGCCTTTCCAACATGGTAACAAGATCAGTCTCCTTTTCTCTTACGACTGAGAACATGGATAGTGGCGGTCCACGACTGGTAGTAAACTAGAGATAGGATCTTCTTGCTTTGAAAAGGATCTATAACTACTTCGGTACTTGTTAGGTTGGAATTTATGAGTACTTATGTAACTTGGTAAGTAATTCAAATGTAGCATGCTCCTGAAGTAAAGCAACATTAAATAAGTGGTACTGGTACTTGATGAACTACTTGCACTTTTAGAACAGGTAAGGAGATGTGAAACACCGGTTTTTTGTTTAGTTATCTAACAAACTTACTGATTGCTAGCAATTATATGTTCTGCTCATTTGTATACTTCTCATTAGCATTTTATTTTCATTTTTGCAGAATATGCTTACACGCTGAAGGTTGATGAGAAGAGTGATGTATATAGCTTTGGTGTGGTGCTATTAGAATTGGTAAGTGGCAAAAAGCCAGTTGGAGAGTTTGGTGACGGTGTTGACATAGTCCAATGGGTTAGGAAAATGACTGACGGTAAAAAGGATGGTGTTCTCAAGATCCTTGACCCAAGACTCTCAACAGTTCCCCTTAATGAGGTGATGCATGTGTTTTATGTCGCAATGTTATGTGTAGAAGAGCAGGCTGTGGAGCGCCCCACCATGCGAGAGGTAGTTCAAATACTGACCGAGCTTCCCAAGCCACCAGGTTCAAAATCAGGTGACTCAACCGTCACTGAGTCGCCCCCACCATCAGCGTCCTCTGCATTAGAGTCCCTAACCTCAGTTCCCGGGGACACAAAAGACCACCATCAGCCAACACCTCAATCACCTCCGCCTGACCTACTCAGCATCTGATTTACTATGTTCTTAAAATAGGAGTGTTTTCTTTACTTTTATCTCTAGTTCTATGATGAATTGTGCTAGCTTTTGTTCTTTTTTTAAAAAAGTTGGGTCTTTTTGGGGTCAGGGGTTTATGCTAACTCTAAGGTGGGTTTAATGCTCAGAAGTTTTCCTCTTGTACAGTAAGATTGGTGGGGTTTTCTCAAGTGTAGCAAGTAATGGAAAATTACCCCTTCATTTGCTATTCTTGCTTGGTTAATTAGTTTTTAACTGCAACTTCTGTTAACCTGACAAGGGAGAGGAGTGAGCCTGATAAACATGGCTAACAAATCCTACAACTCAGATAAAACTTCAAAAAGAGAGTTCCCTTCCCTCCCAGAGTGGTTAGTGGCGCTGTTTAATTATTTTATACACCTCTGGGTTGGTGAGAGTAGATTATGATTTAATTATTGGTAGTAAATGAATCATTAGACCCCCCCCCCTAGGAGAGTGAGATTTGACTCTCAGGTAGTGTGCAGTGTCTTTCAATTACCAAGAATAGTGGGTTCACTTAAAAATGTGTGATAAAAAAACATTGGCCTCTGCCAACTTTCAGTGACTTTATTTTGCTTTTATATTGAATTCCAAGTATTCAACTAGGTGTAAGGGAGTCAAATGAGTGCTGGAATGCCTTTAAAAGAAGTGGAGCAACGAACTCTCCTATACTCCTATTTATTATAAATGAACCTTGCATTAATAACTTCCGATCCGCCATAACTCCTGTTGCATTCTGTGGTATGGCCATGAAAATGAAGCATGAGGTCAAAAAATAAAAATCATGTCATGTCATGTTGGGGCTTGGCCAAGGTAGGGTAGGGCCACCTGTTACGATGTTTGCATATGCCTCACATGCTGGGAAGGAACCTTTTCTGGTTGTCCTTTTGGTTGGTAAATTTTGAATCATTATTAATAGAACCTAATTTTCTTGACCAGTTTAACATTATAGAATGTCACCTAAGTTACCAACTTATGGCATAAACGATTACGCGTTGTTGGCTTCTAAGTACTCCATTTGTTGCATTAATGTAATGTGCTTGAATCAGATGTGGGTTAAAATATGTTCATTCGACTTAGGGCGTGATTGGTATATCGGAAAATATTTTTTGCGGAAAATATTTTTTAAGGAAATATAATTTTATTCATTTTCTGGTGTTTGATACGCAAATTAAGGAAAATGACTTCTCAAGAGTATTCATAAATAATTTAGATATAATAAATATGAAGCCATAAACTTTCGAACTAACAATTTTCCGAACACACAAATTTCATAAACTTCTAAACCGCGAAATTTCGTACCCGTAAACTTTATAATTTCTAAACTCGTAAACTTTCAAACACATAAACCTCCGAACTCATAACTTTGGAACTTGTAAAATTTTGAACCTTTAAACTGAAAAATAAAAAAATTAAAACTGAAAAATATATTAAAAAAATATTTATGGGGGGGGGGGGNGAGGGGCGGGGGTGGGGGTGGTAAAGAAAAAGGAAAAAAATAAAAATTTGAAATTGTAAAAAAAAATAAGGTTAGAAAAATAATTTTTTGCGGAGGGAGGGGGTGTTGGAGGGGTAGTAGGGTGGGTGGCAATGGAAAAACTAAAATTTGAAGAAAAAAAAGCTTTTTTTGGAGAGGGGCGGGGTGGGTTGGTGAGAGTAGGAAGGTTGAGAATGAGTTTTGAAAAATATTTTCACTTCTCTTGATAAAGAAAACATTTTCCTCCAATTGGAGGAAAATGAGTTCATAAAGAAAATATTGTCAAAATATTTAAGCCAACCAAACACAGAAAAATTAGAAAACATTTTCCAAAAATATATTTTCCTTTCATACAAATCACACCCTTAGTATATACTCAATCTGTTCTCTTTTAGTAGTCCATTATTCACTTTTGAACTCCTCTTAAGAAATCACTTCTTACAAGTTGATTTTACTAAATTATCCTTATTGGTAATTGAAGTTCTTTCAAAAGCAATAATTGGAAAGTGTGAGTAATTAATGATAAATATAACATTTAAAAAAAAAACCTATCTAAATTTATAAAAATGGACAATTAAAAGAAAAAAAATAATTTTTAATCTACTATCCTGGTAGAAGAGAACGGTGGGAGTATTTAGCTCTAGTGAAAAAGATAATTTAAGGTGTTAAGCAAATTTATTTTATAGGGAAAATATCACATCTAATTTAGACTTTACATAGTTAAATGATTATCAATTCTTAAAGGTTTTTAAGTTTGGAAAAATAAGGTAATGCGATAGTGCTTAAACGTATTGAAGTAGTCCATCTATTCCATTTTATATGGTACATGACTTTCTTTTCTAATCTATTGCAAAAAAAGTAGAAGATAAGACACATATTTAGAAATATTTAACTTTAAACTTCTTATTTATTTCCCATTATTTGATTTTTAAGTCACATGTCATTAAAAAAGTATATAACTTGCTCAGAACCACACGTTTTCAATTTTTTTTATTTTATTTTTAACTTCATGCCTATCAAATATCTTCACGTAAAATGACATGGAGCATGGAGGGATTATTACAAAATAGAAAGTGTTTATAATAAACAAAAAAGAGTAATTTCATTCCTTATCCTTAGAAGGCCGGTGGAGAAATAGTACCCTAACGAATTGCCTCTCCCTTTGGTTGGTAGTATATATATAGACTAGTAGCTAGTAATAGATGAAAAGCATTAAGATGAAGAAACTAGTGGAGTGGAAAATTAGATAACATTTCCCTTAATTTAAGCAGATATGTCTAACTTTAGTTTGTGAAAGTTGGAATAAACTCCAAGCAATTACTGAGGTTTCTATTGGTTAGATATATCATACGACATGCATGCACGAATAGTTTGTGCATGTATAGAGTTGCCAAATTCTACAATGATAATCATGTATCAATACATAAATTCTCCGTCGGTGGTGGGATAATGTTTTAAGTGATATGACAATGCCCAAACAAATGAAACAAAACAAAGTAAGGATTGAATTTTGCTACATGTTGTGATGGTTCAGCGCAGGCCGTGATTGTTGGCTCTTATTTACCCTTTTATAGACCTCTGATTGATTCCAATTCCTGCTTCCCTTGTCCCGTCAGTTTGACGTAGGGCATCACCTCTTGCTTGATCTTTTTTGTTTTTTTTTTTAAAATTTTGGGTGTAAAAGATTGTACTACTCCCCAGCAGTTTGTATTAATTGTTTTTTTAGTTTGACTTTTTGGGGGGTAAAAATCAAAAGTTGGATGGAATAATTTTGAGCTTGTTAGAAGTTGTTTGGGGTAGATCTGGTTCAAAACATAGAGGGGATTAGTTTGAAGGTGTTTGGTTTTTCTATTTATTTGATATGGACCTATTGATTTTTTTATTCACAAAAAATTCAAATGAAAAAAACAATCGATTTTTTCTCTTTCTGAAAATTATTCATCATATTAAGCAAAGATATACCCACAAAAACAAGAAAGATATGGAGGAGAGGAGCAGTGCATAGGTACTTTTTCCATTGGAGTAAATGAATAAGAGTGGAGACTCCAGAATAGAACTGAGAAGAAAGGAGGGTGTAGACATAGACATTGTGATTGACGTTTCGTCTTTCTGCTTGCTATTTGCACTAGAAAATGACTTCATTGAATTGTCATGGTGCATATTACTCCCATGTTAATGTGCCTTTTTTTTTTTGCTTCCTTTCTTTGAATGAAGGGGCGGATCCACCCCTTTAAGAACGGGCGGCATGACACCCGGTAAAATTATAAATTTTTTATATATTTATATTAGGATTTTCTTAAATTAAGTTAATTATTTAATTTTGTCACCCGCAACCGTAAACTAGATAAATATGCCATGGTTGGTAGACGTTTTTGAAAGCTTTTCTCGTGTGTAAAATTCAAGTTGAATTTATCTTGAACTTTATCTGACTTATTCTTTTCTTTGGGCTATTATTTCCTTTTGTCCCCGTCATTTCCCTTTTCGGCTACCATCTAATTTCTATTTGTCGTTTTATTTTTTTATATATTTTTTTCCAGTATTGTATTATTTTGTATGTGATCTCTAGCAAGAACACTCAAAAAAGAAACTCCTAAACTCTAAAATAATATAAAATAAGCAATACTCTTAATTCAAATCCGAAAAATTGGGTCTTAATTTGTTATGTGATGGTTGTGAGATATAATTTAAATCACTTTACTATAAATTTTGTAAGCATTTCTTAAATAATATGTGATTTATGATTTTGATTTATGAAAAATTGTAGTTTATCTAATTTATGCTTATGAGGTATAATTTATCTGAGGAAACTATTTTTTAAATTTCTTATTATGATTGATGTAATTCTCTTTTTGAATATGTTATCTTACTTGTGTAAATTAATTTTTAATATACAGAAAAGATGTAATTTACCAATGAAAATATTGATTTTACGTACGTTGTTATACTAAAGGTGTGATCCTATTTTAAAAATCTAATCACATTTTTTTTCGTATATGATATGTAATTTTTAAATTTTCAAATAAAAAATACCTATTAGGTTGATCCGAATCAACTCAAAAAAATCGAAAAAATATTCCTAACAAATTTTATATTAGTCATTATAAAGTATACATTAAAGAAAATTATGACACCCGCCAACTTCAAATCCTAAATTTGCCTCTATTTGAATGGGAAGTAAGAAAATCTTCATTGTCTGAATAAATAATTAGGATGCACGTAAACTTTAGCTGATATTTCATGCAATCAAATGACAAGACAAAAGATATATATATTCAAGGATCGACGCTAGCTCTAGCTAGTCTGACCCAAAAGAACATTTGGCAGTGAATTAATTTTGTTGGAAAATAGTCTTTGGCTTAGCAAGAATTTTCAAAAGAATGTTTGTAATACCCCTTAGTCACTTCACTCATAATCTTAAGATTTTAAATTGAATGTTTAGATTGTTTCTATGGAAACAGAGCGAAATTAGGTTACGAGGAGGATGTTAGAGAATATAATTAGAGCCCGTTTGGATGAGCTTGTTTTAAGTGATTTTTAAGCCAAAAGCCATAAGTTAGGAATTTTAGTTTTTGGCTTTTGGCTTATTTTTTGTCATTTTAGCTTAAAAATAAGTGCTTAAAAGTTAAAAGCACCTTTTTACTTTATCCAACCACTACAAAATTACTTAAAAATTATTTTGGCTTAAAAATACTTAAAATAAGTCAGTTCAAACGGACTCTTAGAGTGTGTTTGGTACAGAAGGAAATATTTTTCGGATTTGGGAATTTGGGGGAAGGAGCCGAAAATAGTAGCATAAAAAATTATTTTCCTAAAAAGTATCTTGTACTCTCTAAACAAATACCAGAAAATATTTTTCGAAATTTTTTTTTCACTCACCAACCCAAAAAAAAGAAGTGAAACCACTCATTTTTCAGAAAAGCATTTTTCATGAAAAATATTTTCCTTACTACTAGATATATCCTTAATTCCTTTTTGATTGTGTAATCATTTTCATTAAAAATGGTTTCTCCCTAGTTGTTAGCAATTTCTTTTTTCTATTCCCTCCTTGAAAGTTCTGCGTCTAACACTGCTTATAAAGAAAGAAAAGCTACTAGCATTGTGTATATATCACGGTAAAATCTCATTTTTTTACTGCCTTATGAACTTTGCACTTATAGGTCGTTTGGTAGAATATATTAAGGAAAATAATATATGTATTAGTTTCAGTATTATCAAGCCCTTGTTTGGTGGTATTTTTCGGCCTATGTATAACTAATAGTACATTTTGTATTAGTTATATGCCATATTCAATATTATTCTTATACATATATAGCAAATCATGTCATTAGTAATACCATAGTTTTTAATACATGAACAAGCATGTATAAAGTATTGCCCTTTTAAAATCTTTAATACACCAAACCAAATAATATAAAAATAATCTCAGCATTACTAATACACCCTATTCAAACTACTAGTCTTATACACCCTATTCAAGTAACTAAGTATAAGCTATAGTTTTTATAGTTTATATGAAGTTTCCATAATAATATTGTATACGGGTATAACTGAGCCCGTTGTATGACTCGTCTTCCCGGTGAAACAGAGCAGGAACGTGATCGTAATGCATCGGAGTCAGAACCAAGAATCCCTCGTATTAGGTCTCGAGCAAACACCTGCCCTCGGGGATATCAAGGCCATATCCTCCAGGTCCGATTTAAGGGTTGAGACTTCATAGAACATTATCAAGCAGCCGCACACGACTAATAAAGAGTCAAGATAACCGTGCCTAACCGAATATCACGGCGTGAATTTCGCTCGAGTCGGCGAAAAATCAGTGATCGTTGAAACGAAAGATTTTTACCTTTTTTAGAATTATACTTAGGGTAAAACTCCCCTACTATACAAAGGGGAGATCTTATTATTCATAGAGATACATTGTAACATGCATATTAAGGAAATATACTCTTATTTTCTCTGTTATTCAAAGTTCTTACTTTTGTTCATCAGTTATTCGTTGTTGTGAGCTCGATATCGAAGGGAGGCATTACATTAAGCTGTTACCGAGTCCGGAATCACTCCCCTTAATTTGTTTGACATTTATTACATCCTTTATTTGTTTAATCTAACGTTATTTATCATTTGTATTGAATTGATCCACATATCCTTAAAATCACATATAAATTCAATTGCTATCCATTTTTAGGGTAAATAATTTGGCGCCCACTGTGGGGCTAAGGATATAGTGGCAATTTGATACAAATTTTCATAACACACACTATTTTACACTTGTTCTTTGAGCTTTTAATTCCAGGTCAAATTAAAAATGTCAAACTCTCAATCTGCCTATTTGAACGTTGATGCTGAGTCCATCCACCATGGCGAGAACAACAACATGGTGCCCAGCAACACGGTGCCCCTTGTTGATCCCAACAGAGTCCCAATTGCGGATCCGGTTGATGATAACTCACACGTGGCTATCGAAGCAAACTTGCCTACTGATCCTGGAAATAGCATTCACGGGGGAGCCCGATCGTTACACACGACGGCGAAGGTGATGGGATCAACTTGTGAGTGATCTTCGAAATGTTACAGGCTCAATAGGCAGCGATAGCCTAGTTGTAGAACCATAGCCGCACCCCCAACACAGTTCAGCCTGAACCATCTCTGAAAAATGCTCGCAGAAATGAACCGACCACAGAAAGGCCGGGTGAAGTAGAACCGTGGACCAACCCCGAGATAATAAAGATGCTTGAGGAACTGACAAAACGGGTAGAATCGGGAGAAAAGAAAATCGAAACCAACGACAAAAAAGTGGAGACCTATAACTCCAGGGTCGATCAAATCTCAGGAGCACCACCGATACTAAAGGGCCTGGGTTCCAAGAAATTTGTCAAAAAGCCTTTCCCTTCGAGCGCAGCTCCAAAGCCGATCCTAAAGAATTTTGGTATGCCTGAAATTGCAAAGTATATTGGAACAACTAATCCAAATAAACACGTGACCTCCTACACATGCGTTGGAAGATGGGAAATCGAATTCGTTCTGCTAAAAAAATTCGGAGAGACCTTGTCAAAAGAAGCTATGATATTGTATCACAACTTACCCCTAATTCTATTGACTCGTTTGCTATGCTTGCATATACCTTTGTGAAAGCGCACGTCAGGCCATCAAGGTCGAGACGAGGAAGTAAGACATTTTCAAAGTAAAGCAAAGAGATAACAAGATGCTCAGGGAATTCGTGTCGAGGTTTCAAATGGAATGAATGGATTTGCCTCCGGTCGCGGACGATTGGGCTGTTCAAGCATTCACCCAAGGATTCAACCCCCAAAGCTCATTGGCTTCGCAGCAGTTGAAACAAACTTTGATAGAATTCCCGGTGATAACTTAGGCCGACGTCCATAACATGTACCAATCAAAAATTAGGGTCGAAGACGATTACCTCGGGGCCCCTTCTGGATCCTTTTATCCCGTCAGAA
Organism: Nicotiana paniculata; assembly: GCA_005239505.1. NCBI lineage: Eukaryota > Viridiplantae > Streptophyta > Magnoliopsida > Solanales > Solanaceae > Nicotiana > Nicotiana paniculata. The sequence continues at coordinate 3,685 of ML344126.1, read as the reverse complement.
CTAGTGACAGATCCAAAATAGCCATCGATCATGAACCAAGATCGAATAGAGATTGGTGTCAACCAAACAATGCAGATCAAAGGGGTAATGGGTCCGAACGGAACCCTGCGAGGAGTGAAAGAAGAAGCGATCAAGGTCATAATAACCAGGGACTCATGAGCAAAAACGATTTCGACAGACCCATCGGGTCTAAGGAGGTACCAAGGCTATCGGAGTACAACTTCAACGTCGATGCCGCCAACAACGTATATGCCATCGTACGTATCAAATATACTAAGTGGCCTCGACCATTGCAATCCGATCCTGCCCAAAGGGACCCCATCCTAATGTGTAAGTATCATGGTACTCACGGCCACAAAAGCGAAGACCGCCGACAACTGAGAGAAGAAGTAGCTCGGTTATTCAGTAACAAACACCTCCGAGAATTTCTGAGTGATCGAGCCAAAACTCATTTCAGGAAAGGGACTCCAACAAGCAGATCGATCAAGAGGAAACTCAACACGTCATTACCATGATCAATGGTGGAGTTGATGTCCCCCAAGGGCCGATGTTAAAGCGCACTAAGGTGTCAAGTACAAGGGAAAAATAGACTCAATATGTACCAGAGGGAATCGTATCTTTCAATGACGAGGACGCTGAAGGCATCGTGCAACCACATAATGATGCACTGATCGAGGGTCGTGGAACAACTGGGTCTACAAGACCAAATAGTGCATGCAATCCGAGTTTTAAGCGGATTAACATAGCATGCGAGACTACTAAAGGGGAGATAACCCTGCCTATAAACACCGTTGAAACCGTTCAGGAAATAAAAATCTACGTGATTGAAGGATATATTAGATACAGTGCTCTATTCAGAAGGCTATGGATTCACAACATGAGGGCAGTACCCTCGACACTACATCAAGCAATGAAATTCCCCACACCTGGAGGGATTAAGACTATTTACGGAGAATAACCAACCACAAAAGAAATGTTCGTTGTCGATGAAGTGACCTCGATATGCGTACTCTCAACATCAAATAATCTGAGTTTGGCCACCAAGGAAGAAACCAAATAGCAATCACCGACCCCGACCGAACTAGAAAAGCAAGAGACATACGAGGATGATGATTACGGAGTCCCTAGGTCGTTCATAGCCCCTGACGATTTCGATGTCACCAAGTCAATGGTTTAGGAGCTGGCGCAAGTCAGATTGATCGAGAACTTGCCTGATCGGAAGGTATACCTGGGCACGGGGCTAACTCCCGAGCTTAGGAAAAAACTCATTGAAGTCCTTATAGCTAACATAGATTGTTTCGCTTGGTCCCACCTTGATATGACAGGAATCCCGCCAGAAATAACCACTCACAAGTTGAGCTTGGACCCGAAGTTCCACCCAGTTAAACAGAAGAGTAGGCCTTAGTCCAAAGTCAAGCACGCATTCTTCAAAGACGAGGTATCCAAACTCCTTAAAATAGGTTCTATTCGGGAAGTTAAGTACCTAGATTGGTTAGAAAACGTAGTAGTAGTGCTAAAAAAGGAAATAAATTTAGAATGTGTGTAGACTACAAAGACTTGAACAAGGCATGACCTGTGATATGTTTTCCTTTGCCTAACATCAATTGCACGATCGATGCGACGGCTGACCACGAGATAATCAGCTTACTCGATGCCTATCCGGGGTAAAACTAGATCCGGATTGACCGGGCGACAAAGAAAAAACTTCCTTCATCACTAAATACGGCACCTATTGTTATAACGTAAAGCCGTTCGGACTAAAGAACGCTGGTGCCACTTAACAATACCTAGTAAACCGGATGTTCGAAGAAAAAATAGGAAAATCAATGGAGTTTTACATTGACGACATGTTAGTTAAGTCCCTGCAAGTAGAGGACCATTTGAAACATTTGCAGTAAATGTTCAGCATACTGAAGAAATACAATAGGAAGCTGAACCCGGAGAAATGCGCATTCGGGGTCGGATCCAGGAAGTTCCTCAGATTCATGATGTCCAACTGGGGAATCGAGATCAATCCCGAAAAAATCAAAGTTGTAGAAGACATCACCGTAGAGGACAATGTCAAGGTCGTTCAAAGGTTAACCGGGCATATAGCCGCCCTAGGTTGGTTCATAGTAAGATCCTCCTATACGAGCCATCAGTTCTTCTCATTGTTAAAAAAGAAGAATAACTTTTCGTGGACCTTGGAGTGCCAGCAAGCTTTGGAAAAACTCAAACGGTACCTTTCGAGTCCACCTTTGCTTCATACTACGAAGGCAGACGAGCAATTGTACCAGTACTTAGCGGTATCCGAGATAGTAGTAAGTGGAGTCTTAGTCCGGGAAGAGGAAGGTACACAATTTCCTAGATATTATGTTAGCAGGACTCTGGGCGAGGCCGAAACAAGGTATCCTCACCTGGAGAAATTGGCGCTCACTTTGCTAAGCACCTCCAGGAAGTTAAATCCATATTTTCAATGCCATCCCATATGTGTTATAACTACTTACCCATTGAGGAACATAATGCACAAACCCGAGATCTAGGAGGTTGGCCAAATGGGAGTTACTACACTAGATCATGTCGCCTTGGCCGTTGATGAACTGGGGAATGGACATCGTCGGTCCCCTGCCATGGACACCCAGTAAGGCTCAATTAATACTATTTATGTCTTACTATTTCTCTAAATGGGTTGACGCTTAAGCGTTCGAGAAGTTCAGGGAAAAATAAGTCATCGACTTTATTTGGGACCACATCATATGTCGGTTCGATATACCGACCGAGATAGTATGTGATAATCGGAAGCATTTCATCGACAGCAAGGTAAGCAAATTTTTCGAGGACCATAAGATCAAGAATATCTTGTCAACATCCTATCACCCTAGTGGGAACAAGCAGCCGGAGTTGACGATCAAAATAATTCTTCAAATCCTTAAAAAAAAAGGTCAACCGATGCCAAAAAAAAAGAGTGCATCACGTATTTTACTCCCCCTGATGAAAATATTGTTTCAAATATTTGAGTATCCGCATCCCAATCTTGAATACCATATTCTCAAAGTTGAAGTTAGCAAAGATTTAGTAAATAAATCTGTCGGATTGTCACTGATGCGAGACTAAATTGCATAGTTTAACATGTGATATACCTTACATTTTATGCGGATTAATGATAAAATTACACTTGTTATGTGCTTAATGGAGTTTATTTCATGTGTAGGTGAAGTGGAGATGGAAACGGGGCTAAAAGGATGCAAATACGTCGAAAAATACACGAAAGGAGACACCCGGGCGATATCCGGGCGACAGAGCCAAACAGCCTGCCCTACCCGGAGTTAGCCAGGCGTTAGGGCTGAAACGCCAACCCTTGCTTGGCGTTAGCCAGGCGTTAGCCACCAAACGCCAGGTCCCCAGTCGGCCAGAAATCAAGTTTTGACGGGTTTAAGTGTTTCCCAAGTGAAATAGAAGTCTCCACACGGTTAGGGTTCACCCTAACCCTATAAATAGACTCCTACAACACAATTACAAGGGGATTTTCGTGAATCAAAGTAGAGAAGGAGAAAATTCCATTGAAGTGCAAGAACATCAATTTCTACCTTTAGTATTTCTTACTTTATATTTCAATTATGCAATTGTTTTTAGTTTTGTTTCGTTTTAAACATGAGTAGCTAAGTTTTTAATCTAGGGTTTTGGTAGAACCCGTTGGGGATGAATT
>MDKI01034340.1:0-34296 GCA_005239505.1 Nicotiana paniculata | reverse complement strand
TATATATATATATATAAATAACAGGTTTATTGTTAAAGGCGCCTTAGCCTCGTCACTACTTCGCCGAGGTTAGGCTCGACACTTACTCAGTATATCGGGTCAGTTGTACTGATATTACACTCTGCACTGCTTTGTGCAGATCCAGGTACTAGCCAACAGTAGAGATTATTATAGCAGCCATCTATTTATTCGGAGACACGAGGTATATCTCCCGGCGTTCGTAGATCCCGAGAGTCTTCTCCTATTTTTATAAAACTGTTTTAGTATATTCAAAACAATTATACCATTTCTTTCGGCCATTATTTGTAGTATTCTTTAGTAGTTCGTGGATTGTGACACCAGACGCTGGGGTAGTCTTAGAGTTGTTTACATAATTAGTTCGTGATCCGTTTTATTTAAATGGTTATCATTATTATTTTATTTTATTATTGTTGGGAATTATTTTAGTTGAGTTCCTTTGGAAGTTATTTGTTTGTGCTTAAGTAATAAATTAAGGAAATAAATTATTCGAGTTCTAACATTGGCTTTCCTAGCAAGTATGGTGTTAGGCGCCATCACGACCCCTGAGGTCGGGAATTTGGGTCGTGACAATTTCATGGAAGTAAAAATAGGATTTTAGCAACAATGAGCCATGTACGCACTCGTCACCTCACGTACACGGTGTCCACGTAACAAAATCAGTATAAAAATGCCTAAGGGGAAGTTCCCAACACATAATAGGCAAGACACTTACCTTGATTGCACTAATCAACTCAATACCACGCTCTTGCCACGAGTATCCGACTCCGGGTGGCCCAAATCTATTTCAAATCGATTGCATAATGTAAATATCACTTCAAGGGAACAAAATAGCTAATTATTTCTAAGCTAATACGCGAAATTAGGAAATTTGCCTAAAGAGTCCCCCGGGCCCACGTCTCAGAATGGGATAAAATTATATTTTCCGAACACCCATTCGCTCATGAACCCACTCGAACAAGAATCAATAAAATCCGACGTCTAAATCTCCCTAAATCCTCAGATTTCTACTTGGGGAAATTTCATCCCAATTTCATGGTTTTTCATCCAATTTCATTGAGTAGATTGAGGAAATTGATAGATATTACTGATATACAAATGGATTAAGGTTAGAAAACTTTACATATGATTCTCCTCTTCAAATCCCACTGAAAATCGCCAAATCCCGAGCTCACAATCGATTTTGGAGTTATGAATTTCAAACCCTCGGATTTTGGTATAACAAGCCCAGATGTTTCGCACCTACGAAACTGGGATCGCACCTGCGGAAACACAATCGCAGGTGCGGAAACTCATTAAAAGACATGAGGTCGCACCTGTGGTGGCTGGTCGCAGGTGCTCCTCTGCACCTACGGATACTCTTTCGCGCCTGCGAGTCGGGCCAGCCTAAGCTATGTCTGCACCTGCGTGCACCCCCTTTGCACCTGCGTGTCCGCACCTGCGGAAATACCCTCGCAGGTGCGAGGCACTAGAACCAGAATGGTTCTGCTTCTCTCAAAGTCCCAAATTCACCCGTTGGGCATCCGAAACAACCCCGAGGTGCCCGGGTCCTCAACCAAAACTACCAACCAACTCTAATACCCAATTCAAACTTGGTCGATCCTTAAAAACACATCTCATAACATCAAAATCATCAAATATGCATAGATTCAAGCCTAAGAACTTATGAAAATTTTAGAATTCACATCTGATGCCGAAACACGTCTAAACTCATCCGAATCACCTCAAATTTTGCACACAGGTGATACATGACATTACGGACCTGCTGTCGCTTTCGGAATTCCATTCCGATGTCAAAATTTCACCTATCGGCCGAAATCGCCGAAATTCTAACTTTCGCCAATTCAAGCCTAAATCCACAACCGACCTTGAAAACACATTCCGAACACGCTCCTAACGCCGAAATCACCCAACGGAGCTAACAGAGTTGAAAAAATTCTATTCTAGATCCGTCTTCACACAACTCTAGCTACGACCAGATTTCTAAAGCTAAATTCCACATTTATGGACTATGTGTCCAAAATCACCCCGAATTTCATCACTCAACGCTCCGACAAGTTTCAATAACATAAATAGACATGGGAGAAGAAGTTATTAGGGGATCGGGGCGCTATCTTTCAAAACGACCGATCGGGCCGGTACATTCTCCTCCTCTTAAGAAAATCGTTCATCCTCAAACGAGCATAGAAACATACCTGAAGCTGTGAAAAGATTAGGGTACTGACTCCGCATATCCTGGTCGATCTCCCAAGTCTCCTCCTCGACTGGCTGACCCCTCCACTGAACCTTTACTAGCGCAATATCCTTTGATCTGGGCTTTCTGACCTGCCTGTCCAATATAGACACATGCTCCTCAACATATGATAGATCCTTTTCCAACTGGACTGAGCTGAAATCCAAAACATGAGTCGGGTCACCGTGATACTTCCGGAGCATGGAGACATGGAACACCGGATGAACCCCTGCCACGCTAGGAGGCAGGGCTAGCTCGTAAGCAACCTCCCCAACACGTCGCAACACCTCAAAAGGGCCAATAAATCTCGGACTCATCTTGCCTTTCTTCCTAAACCTCATGATGCCCTTCATAGGCGATACCCGAAGAAAAACCCGATCACCAGCCATAAATGCCAAGTCACGAACCTTCCGGTGCGCATAGCTCTTTTGCCTGGACTGAGCTGTGCGAAGTCTCTCCTGAATCACCTTCACCTTGTCCAGGGCATCCTGAACCAATTCTTTACCAAATAATCGGGCCTCGCCCGGCTCAAACCATCCCACGGGAGACCTGCACCGCCTACCATACAAAGTTTCATACGGCGCCATCTGAATGCTGGACTGGTAGCTGTTGTTATAAGCAAACTCTGCAAGAGGCAAGTATCGATCACATGACCTTCCAAAATCTATCACACATGCACGGAGCATATCCTCGAGAATCTGAATAGTGCGTTTGGACTGCCCGTCTGTATGAGGGTGGAAAGCTGTACTCAACTCTACCCTGGTGCCTAACTCCTGCTGGACGGCTCTCCAGAACCGTGAAGTGAATTGTGTACCTCTGTCTGAAATGATAGACACTGGGATACCGTGGAGGTGAACAATCTCTCTGATATAAATCTCAGCCAACCTCTCAAATGAATATGTAGTCATCACTGGAATGAAATGGGCTGATTTGGTCAGCCGATCCACAATCACCCAAATAGCATCATGCTTCCTCAAAGTCCGAGGAAGTCCAACCACAAAGTCCATGGTGATCCGCTCCCACTTCCACTCTGGAAGCTCAATCTGCTGAAGTAACCCTCCCAGTGTCTGATTCTCACATTTGACTTGCTGACAGTTGAGAAACTTGGCTACAAACTCCACTATATCCTTCTTCATCCTTCGCCACCAATAGAGCTGTCTCAGATCCTGGTACCTTTTCGCGATACCCGGATGGATGGAATACCGCGAACTATGGGCCTCCTCAAGAATCTACTCCCGAAGCCCATCAACATTGGGCACACAGATTCGACCCTGCATCTTCCTCAAACCATCATCTCCTATAGTCACATCCCTAGCATCACCCCGCCGAACTCTATCCCGAAGAACCAAAAGGTGTGGATCATATTCTGGCGCTCTCTGATACGATCATAAAGGGAAGATCGAGAAACCACACAAGCTAATACCCGGCAAGGCTCAGAAAGTTCCAATCTCACGAACTAACTGGCTAAGGACTGAACATCTAAGTCTAGAGGCCTCTCAGCTGCATGAAGGTATGCCAAACTCCCCAAACTCTTCGCCCGGCGACTCAAGGCGTCGGCCACCAGATTTGCCTTCACCGGGTGGTATAATATAGTGATGTCATAGTCCTTTAGCAACTCCAACCACCTTCGCTGGCGCAAATTTAGATCCTTCTGCCTGAATATGTACTGCAAACTCCGGTGACCCGTGAATATCTCACAGGGAACACCATATAAATAATGAAGCCATATCTTCAGGGCGTGAACAATCGCTGCCAACTCGAGATCATGAACATGGTAGTTTTTCTCGTGAACCATCAACTGTCTGGACGCGTAGGAAATCACCCTACCGTCCTGCATCAACACTGCTCCCAGGACAATCCTCGAAGCATCATAATAGACTGTATAGGACCCGGAACCGGTAGGCAATACCAACACATGAGCTGTAGTCAAGGCTGTCTTGAGCTTCTGAAAGCTCTCATCACATTCCTCAGTCCATATAAAAGATGCACCCTTCTGGGGCAGTCTGGTCATAGGTGCTGAAATGGATGAATATCCGTTCACAAAATGACGATAATACCCAGCCAAATCGAGGAAACTGCGGATCTCAGTAGGTGAGGATGGTATCGACCAACTCTGTACCACCTCCACCTTCTTCGGATCTACCTTGATCCCATACGAAGACACCACATGGCCTAGGAATGCCACAGAATCAACCCAAAATTCACACTTAGAAAACTTGGCATACAACTTATTCTCCCTCAATGTCTAAAGCACGGTCCTCAGGTGCTGCTCATGGTCCTCCTGGGACCGAGAATATACCAGAATGTCATCAATGAACACAATGACGGAAGTATCAAGATAAGGCCAAAATATGATGTGCATCAGGTGTATAAAGGTTGCTGGGGCATTGGTCAGCCCAAATTACATAACAAGGAACTCATAGTGGCCATATCTGGTCCTGAAGGCAGTCTTCGGGATATCCGGTTCGCGAGTCTTCAACTGATCATAACCCGAACGCAGATCAATCTTGGTGAACACCCTAGCACCCTGTAACTGGTCAAATAGATCATCAATGCGAGGCAAAGGGTACCTGTTCTTCACTGTCACCTTATTCAGTTGCCGGTAGTCAATACACATACGCATCAAGCCATCCGTTTTCTTCACAAATAACATTGGAGCTCCCCAAGGTGATACACTCGGCCTGATGAATCCCCTTTTAAGCAACTCCTATAACTGCTCCTTCAACTCGTTCAACTCAGGAGGAGCCATGCGATAAGGAGGAATGGAAATGGGCTGAGTTCCCAACAACAATTCAATGCCGAAATCAATGTCTCTATCGGGTCGCATACTCGGAAGATTATCTGGAAATACATCATAATAGTCCCTGACAACTAGAATTGACTCAACTGTAGGGGTCTCAGCACTATCATATCTCACATAATCCAAATATGCATCACATATACTCAGCGGGGAGTATACTCTAAGGAACCTCTCTAACCTCGGTAATCCTGGCATAGCCAGTGTCACGGTCTTGGCGTGACAATCAAGAATAGCATAGTAGGGAGACAACCAGTCCATACTCAATATAACACCGAAATCTACCATACTGAGTAGTAATAAATCAGCTCTGGTCTCAAAACCACTGATAGCAATCAAACATGACCGATATACGTGGTCCACAACAAGAGAATCTCCCACCGGAGTAGAAACATAAATGGGGAAACTCAAAGAATCCCGAGATATCCCCAGATGTGAAGCAATATAAGAAGACATATACGAATATGTGGAGCCTGGATCAAATAATACCGATGCATCCCTATGAAAAATGGGAACAATACCTGTAATGACTGAATCTGAAGCAATGGCCTTGGACCGGGCTGACATAGCATAGTACCTGGCCTGGCCTCCTTCTATAGGGCGACCTCGACCTCCCCGACCTCAACCTCGAGCTGCCTGAGGTGGTGAAGTAGCAGCTAGGGCTGGAAGAATAGCTGGAGGACCTGGTGGAAGACGTGGGGCCTGATAAGTCTTAGGGGGTGCACACTGATAAGTCAGAGGTAGTGCACCCTGATAAGTCTGAGGTGGTGCGACCCTCCTCACTATGGGGCAATCTCTGATCATATGACGAGGGTCACCACACTCAAATCAACCCCTCGGAGGATGTGGCATCCGCTGCTGACCCTGAACTGGCCTGCTGGACTAGCCAGTGATAGCACCTCGAGCAGGAGGCACCTGAGATACTGGTGTGCATAATAAGGTTCCTGAGGTCTAGGAGGAGCTGGAATACCACTGAATGCTGGGAGAGCTGAATGAACGGGGCAACTCACAAAACCCCTACCATAGCGTGCTGCTGGTGCACGGGCTCATGAAAAATGACCAGTCTCTCGAGACCTATTGGCCTCTCTCTCCTCCTTGTCCCGGGCTAACATAGTCTCAATCGTGAATACTCACGGCCTGCTAGTAAGTAATATCGGTCTCCAGCTCTCTGGCCATGCTGGTCTAAATACTGGGGTGGAGTCCCTCAATAAAGCATCGAACCCTCTCTCTGACAGTGACAACCAAATCTGGTGCATGGCGAGCCAAACCGCTGTAACAGACTGCATAATCTGACACGGTCATGGCACCCTGGCGTAGCTGCTCAAACTCCGCACGCCAAGAATCCCTGAAGCTCTGAGGGACAAACTCAAGTAAGAACATCTCGGGGAACTGAGCCCAAGTAAGTGAAGCTGCCTCATTCGGACTACTAAGTTCAAAAGCACGCCACCACTAATAAGCTGCTCCCCTCAGTTGGAAAGCAGTGAAAGAAACCCCACTCGTCTCCACAGTACCCATAGTGCGGAGAATGGGATGACACTCCTCAAGCAAAACCTAGGGCGTCATCCGAAGCTAGTCCGCTGAACTCAGGTGGGTGGTACTTCTTGTACCTCTGAAGTCGGAGCTACTCTGCCTCAGGAACAACTATCCTAGTCTCATGCTGGGCTGGAGCTGCTGGGGGCATATGAGTATACTCTGGAACCTGCCCAATATGAACCCTCTGCTCAGGAGTACGGGCTGCGGGAGTCTATGTACCTCCTCCGACCTGGGATGTAGCTGGAGCTATCGGAAGTAGTGCCGCCTGAGACAGAGTACTGAAGGCACTCAAGATTTGAGCCAATGTCTCCTGGAGGTATGGAGTAACAGTAGGGACCTCCTGTGCCCCTCCAACTCTAGCCGCTGGGGGATCTTCCGCCTCTCCTCTAGTCGGTTCTCGGGCTGCACCTCGTGCTCGTCCTATGCCCCGGCCCCTGCCTCTGGTGGCTCTGACTGGGGGCTCGGGTGCCTGGTCATCAGTACGTCTGGTACGGGTATGAACCATATGCAAGCAAGAATAGAATATAGTTTAAGAATTTGATGACAGTAACTATCACGATAAGGAATTCCAAAGAATTTGATTGTTCTTAACAGTTACATAGCCTCTCGAAGATAGATACAGACGTCTTCGCACCGATCCGTGAGACTCTAATAAACCGGCTTGTGACTTGTGACTCCTATGAACCTAGACGCTCTGATACCAACTTGTCACGACCTGTTTTGCCCTCCGAAAGGTATCGTGACGGCACCTCGTCTCTATCACTAGGTAAGCCTAAAATTTGCGGAAAATAATAGAATCAATAAAATAAAGACAGGAAAAGAACTCAAGTAGATATAACATAGCTTCTCAGCATGTATACTTTCACTTTCCAAAACCCGCAATGTCACGATAATCACAAGATCTGTACTAAATGTAGCTCTATACAATGAAATAATGGAAAATACTTAAGTACTCTATGCCTATAGTATAGAAAAAGGAGACTCGTGGGATTCTGCGGACGTGGCAGAATTACCTTGCGGTCTCCTGGCAGATGCTAGAATGACTCCTAACCACGATACTGGGTGCTAGTACCTGGATCTGCATATGGGGAAAACATGCGCAGGAAATGGCGTTAGTACTCCACATTCGGTATTCCGTAAGTGCCAAGCCTAACCCCAGTCAAGTAGTGAAGAGGTCAGGTTGAGGATCTACCGAGTTTTTAAAACAAGTCAATATAAATTTAAAACAGTGAAACATAGATGAGTAGTGATAAACAGGTTTAATGGAAACTGGAAGAATTTATAACAGACAGAGAGCCCTCGGCTCAGAACAACATATATCTCAACAGTAAATGTGCAATGCAGTACAAGGGAAAAGCTCCCGGATCTCAGTCCGTAGTCCCAATTTACATATGCATGCAGTACAGGGGGAAAGCTCTCAGATCTCCGTCCGTAGTCCCAATTTCAATATGCATTTCAGTACAGGGGGAAAGCTCCCGGATCTCGGTCCATAGTCCCAATTTAAATATGAAATGCAGTACCGGGAGAAAGCTACCAGATCTCGGTCCGTAGTCCCAATTGAAATATGCAAAGCAGAAGTATGTCGGATACAGATTAATTAAACAATCCAGGAAAAACAACAGGCAAGAATAGAGTAAAGCTACCTAAGCATGGTGCAACTAGTAGAAAATAAGGGGAAATCAAGTAAGGACAGGTAGGCATGCTTACTCTTAAGCTAACTACTCAAATAAGACAGGAAACGGTAATATAGGAATGAAAATGAGTGATTTCATGAAGTAAAAATAGTATTTTAGCAACAATGACCCGTATACGCACTCGGCACCTCACGTACACGGCCACGTAACAAAATCAGTATAAAAATGCCTAAGAGGAAGTCCCCAACATAGAATTAGGCAAGCCACTTACCTTGAATACGTTAATCAACTCAATACCACGCATTTGCCGCGAGTATCCGACTCCGGGTGGCCCAAATCTATTCAAATCGATTGCATAATGTAAATATCACTTCAAGGGAACAAAATAGCTAATTATTTCTAAGCTAATACGTGAAATAAGGAAATTCGCCCAAAAAGTCCCCCAGGACCACGTCTCGGAATCGGATAAAATTTATATTTTCCAAACACCCATTCGCTCATGAACCCACTCGAACAAGAATCAACAAACTCTGATGTCTAAATCTCCCTAAATTCTCAGATTTCTACTTGGGGAAATTTCATCCCAATTTCATGGTTTTTCATCCAATTTCATTGATTAGATTGAGGAAATTGATAGATATTATTGATATACAAATTTATTAAGGTTAGAAAACGTTACCTATGATTCTCCTCTTCAAATCCCACTGAGAATCGCCAAGCCCCAAACTCACAATCGATTTTGGAGTTATGAATTTCAAACTCTCGGATTTTGGTATAACTAGCCTAGATGTTTCGCGCATGCGACACTGGGATCACACCTGTGGTGCCGCACCTGCTAAAACACAATCACAGGTGCGGAAACTCATTAAAAGACCTGGGGTCGCACCTGCGGTGGCAGGTCACAGGTGCTGCACCGCACTTTCGGATACTCTTCCACACCTGCGAGTCGGGCCAGCCCAAGCTACGTCCGTACCTGTGTGCACCCCCTTCGCACCTGCGTGTCCGCACCTGCGGAAATACCCTCGCAGGTGCGAGACACTAGAACCAGAATGGTTCAGCTGCTCTCAAAGTCCCAAATTCACCCGGTTGGCATCCGAAACAACCCCGAGGCCCCCGGGTCCTCAACCAAAAACTACCAACCAACTCTAATACCCCATTCAAACTTGGTCGAGCCTTAAAAACACATCTCATAACATCAAAATCATCAAATATGCATAGATTCAAGACTAAGAACTTATGAAATTTTTAGAATTCACATTCGATGCCGAAACACGTCTAAACTTATCCGAATGACCTCAAATTTTACACACAGGTCACAAATGATATTACGGACCTGCTGTCGCTTTCGAAATTCCATTCCAAGTCCTATGTCAAATTCACCTATCGACCGAAATCGCCGAAATTCTAACTTTCGCCAATTCAAGCCTAAATCCACAACCGACCTCAAAAACACATTCCGAACACGCTCCTAACGCCGAAATTTCTAAAGCTAAATTCCACATTTATGAACTATGTGTCCATAATCACCCCGTATTTCATCACTCAGCGCTCTGACAAGTTCCAATAACATAAATAGACATGGGAGAAGCGGTTATTAGGGGATCAGGGCGCTAACTCTGAAACGACTGACCGGGTCATTACAGTTTCTATGAAGTTACTTCCAGTAAATTTTGTATCACTTGTTCAGTTAATGTAAATGTGTTCTATTGTTTCTTCTATGTTGATTATAAATCCACGGTTGGTATTGTTTTGTGTTATGTTACGTCATTTGATCATATAAATGTTGTTAGGGTGTGACGTTAGGGTAGTTTTGATGATTCTCTAGCAGGTGGATAGGCCGAATTACAAAGGAAACTCTGACGAAAGTTCTTAAAAGTTTGGGAGTTAGTCAAAATTTGGGAGTTTGAGATGTGTAAGAAAAGAGACAAGTTATGTTAAGCGTTTGGGGCGCACTTTACTTCTCATTCGAAGACGAATGATCCTAAGAGGGGAAGAATGTAAGGCCTCGAAAATTTCACTAAGTAATTTAAGGTTTTGTGGTCCCAAGGTAGGCTAATATATTGTATTTTCGGTGTTTTGGGTTGAATAGTGCATTGGGGAGTTGAATTTTTTCGACCGGGTGAGGCCAGGTGCAAGACCAGGCTTTAACATAGCAAGGCCAGTCCTATAACACGCTAAGACTAGTCCTATAGCACGCTAAGACTAGGCTTTAGCATGGTGAGGCCAGGCCTGTAGCATGCTAAGACCAGGCTTTAGCCTAGCGAGGCCAGGTCTGTAGCCCAGTCCGAAATTTTGGAGTATCCATTCTTTTATCACTATAATTAGAACCAACTTCATTAAATACACGCAATGGGTCATCTTTTATCAAAAAACCTGATGCTTTAGAGTGAGAGAAGGAGCCCTAGTGTCACGACCCAAATCGAAGGGCCACGACGGGCACCCAGTACCTTACTCAACCAAGTACCAACATAACATACCTTTCTTATCGTACTATCATGAGTAGGCAGGCCAAAAGGGCCATCATGAGATAACCAGAATAAAGTTTAAGTGCATACTAGACAAATGATGACCCAACATTATATAAAAACTTATACATGTGACATACGGGCCTATAAGGCCGACATGATCATTTGTACACTCAAACCATAGGACGACAAGGCCATACAAGTATCCATACATATGACATATGTCTACAAGCCTCTAAGAGTATATAAACATCATAAAGGTCGGGACAGCCCCCCTCCATACCAGTCAATACATGCCCAAATCTTACTGACCAAATAAGCAACTCCAGAGCAAGTGGAGTGCACCAACACCTTCCGCTGAGCTGATATCCTACTAGGTGGACTCTCCACCTTTCTATCGGGACCTGCGTGCATGAAATGCAGTGTCCCTGGGCAAAAGGGACGTCAGTACGAATAAATTACCGGGTATGTAAGGCTGAAAAGCATAAATGTGAACAAAAATGTAAAGAGAGGTAGAAATGATACAAACTATAACATCTGAGTGCCTCTAAGGGCGACTGACATGAAATGCATGATACATAAATATATACACATACTTTTAAAATCATATGCCTCTGTGGGCATCATCATCATCATATCGTACTCGACCTCGAAGAGGACTCGGTAAAAATGTATCCGGACACGTGGAGCTTGGTAAAACCCAACTAATCAGTGGTTGCACAAAAGGTGCCGTACCCGGCCGACTATAATGTGACTCGGTAGAGTAAAATAGCTACTATATATAATGCATGCTGGACTCATGGAATCACGCTCTAAACCTTTCGATGAGACGTAAGGTAGTTGCACCTTCGATTAACATTATGGACATCTACCATCAATATGAACTTCACTAGGACTCAAGGATCATACATACTCTTTTAGAATAACTTTGTAAGGAAATAACTATTACATCTCGCGTTTTCATATGTTAAAATTTCGTATTCAGTTAACCGACGTAGACTTGAGGATGAGATTATCTTGAGGTTAAATTATTTATGCTATTTATAAAAAGCTATAAGTAAGTGTTATGAAGGATAAAGGGTACTCAAATTAAAGAAAACGAGTTTTATTGAAGGTAGCCGATTTGGGATAAATTACGGGTCGAGCGATAATACTCGATAATTATGGACTAGTACCATGAAAGGAACCGTATGACCACGGTAGTATGATGTATAAAGAATATTAAAAATAAATAGAATTTTAAGTAATTTGAGATAATTTTTAACTATGCGGGTAATTGTTTAATTACCGGCTAACGGGACATTACCTAATTACCTAATACGTGAATAAAGATTAATAATTCCCACCCCACCCTTCCAAAAACGTGGCAACTGGCCACAACCTAAGGCAAGTGACTCTTTAGTCTTCTTGATTAGGTGGAAACCAATTAACAAACAAAGGACACTTCATTTTTATACCATCCCTACAATCAATAACACCAAAAACATAAATTTAGTCTATCTCCTACCACTAGGACTTAGGAATTAATTGATAAGTTAGGAAGTTTTATAAACAGAACGTTACCATCTTACAAAAGTTTCAACAAATTTCTGATTCTCAACACTTAACAACAAGAATTTTTAGAAGCCTAATAACGTAAGAATTTTGCGGTTATAAAGGAATATGGTGCAATCTTCTCCAAGAATATCATACGGATTTTCTCTACTCCAGGCATGTTTAGGCCATTTTTTCTTTCTTTTTGGTATGATCCAAATTATACAGAAGAAACGAGCAAACATACGGGTTCCATAAATTACTCTATTCATAGAAATATTAAGGGTGTCTATATTCTTGATTCCTCATGTGCATTATTATTATCTTATGTTCATAGGTCTCAGAAAAATACGTATTTGATAATGTTTATCCAAAAGGCATATTGATTTTTATGGCATTCCGAGAAAATTTTATTGAAGTATTTTGTTATGCATTTCATGCATTTATACATGTACATTGACCCATGACCAGATGGAATTATATACGCGTATATATGTATGTTATATTTGTGTGGGATATGGGAAAAAGATTACGACGTTATATACGCACCACCACTTGATCAGTTGGTATATGTTGATGATGTTGCCCACAGTGGCCGAGACGATATGATGGGATTCCCTAATGGCTTGATGATGTTATGTACACCTATACCGATGCATGGCATGCCATTTATTATCACGTGCATGACATTATAAATGTTTCAGAATTTACAAAGTTATTTGGATTTACAGATGGATTTCTTTATTCCATGTTTTATCTATGTCTTTTACGTACTGATTTTCATGCCTTACATACTCAGTACATTTTTCGTACTGATTCCCTATTTCACGGGTCAGCGTTTCATGCCCGCAGGTGCAGGTAGGAAAGCTGACAGTCCCCCTTCTTAGGATTCTTGATCAACGAGAGTTGGTGTGCTCCTCTTGATTCGGAGCTGCTTTTGATTTTGGTACGATATGATTATGCATATATATATATATATATATATATATGGGTATGACATGGCTCGATCCCGTCTTTGTACAATTGTATTTTTATTAGAGGGCTGTAGACATCATGTATAGTGGGATAGTATGTTGCCTTGCCGGCTGCTTGTTTTGGATGTAGTTGTCTATAGTAGCCTTTTCGGCTCACACCACGTATTCCGCACGTATATGTACATATGTCTTTTGGGCAAATTTCCTTCATGTATATTATGCTCGTAATTCAGCAGATGTTAATCAGGTTTATAACTTAGACGTATGCTTAGGGGTGTTTGATAGGTAGGACACGGGCACCCGTCGCGGTCCTTCAGTTTGGGTCGTGACAAAAGTGGTATCAGAGTAGTTATGTCCTAGGATTGTCTACAGACCGTGTCTAGTAGAGTCTTATTTATGGGTGTGTTGTGCACCACACTTATAGACATGAGGCTACAGGACATATAGGATGTTATCCTTATTTTTATCTAAGATCGTGCAAGATAAGAATTCATGTTCCTAACAATATGTTACTTTTTCAGCGATGCCTCCGAAGACTACATCCACCTAGAAGGGAAAGTCCGTGGCTGGCGAGACTAATAGTCGAGCGCCACCAGTCTCATAGTGAGATTCCATCTCAGACTTCACATACCCCGCCTTTTCCAGAAGAGCTCCGAGGGGCACCAGCTCCAGCACCCACCCCTATACATCCAGCTCCTCAGCCAGATGCACCGAGTCAGGAGATGAGAGATTCTATTCAGCTATTAAACCGATTAGTAGCCACACAGGCTCGACGTCAGGAAATAGGTATTGGTCATGCAGATAGGTCCATCAGTGCGAGGGTTCATGACTTCATTAATTTAGACCCTCCGGTATTCACTAGAGCAGATCCAAACAAGGACCCTCAGGTATTTATTGATAGAGTGCAGAGGATGTTAAGGGTAATGAAGGCCACTGCGATTGAGTCAGTTGAGCTAGCTTCCTATAACTCTGAGATGTTGCAGCTAATTGGTACGAGTCTTGGGAATTGTCCAGAGGTGAGGATGCCCCTCCAGCAGTATGGCAGGAGTTTACATAAGATTTTCTTCGTCATTATCTGCCACCAGAGCGTAAACGGGACAAAGTTTGTAAGTTCTTGACCCTTCGGCAGGGTAATATGAGTGTTCAGAAGTATAATATTCAGTTTGATTTGTTGGCTAGGTATGCTCCCACTATTGTATCTAAGATGGAGGATCGGGTTGACTTGTTCGTGATGGGATTAGAGTCACACTTGCTTCAAAATTGTATGTTGGTGTCACTTAAGCCGGACATGGATATTTCTCGTATTCAGGCATACGATCAGGGTGTAGAGGAGCGTAAGCAGAAGCAGAGGATGGATCGTGAGCATGATAGGCCTAGAATAAGAGAGCAATGTCTTCGGGTCCTTCTGGTGATTTTTGAGGTGGTCAGAGGCAACATTACCTGAGGTATCCATCCCAGCCATCGGCTAGCGCACCCCCTCAGTTTGGCGGTAGGAGATTTGATCGTCCCACAAATTCAGGGCCTGGTCAGAATTCCAGGGCCTCAAGTTCTCAGTATAGGGGTGAGTCAAGTCAGATGAGGCTGCCCTTGCCACGATGTGCTCAGTGTGGTAATCAGTATGCCGGGCAGTGTCGTATGAGATTGGGTGTTTGTTATACTTGTGGTTATCTGGGCCACGTTATGAGGGATTGTACGACGAGAGGTGATGCAAGCATAGGTCAGCCAATAGGATCTGTAGCTGGTTCGTCATCATTAGTACGCCCCCCTAGGCAAGGTTTACAAGCACCAATGAGTCGCGGTAGGGGCAGAGGCGGAGCATCTAGCTCGAGCGGTCCTCAGAACCGCATTTATGCGTTGGCAGGATGACAGGATCAGGAGTCATCACCTGATGTTGTTACAGGTATATTATCAGTCTTCTCATATGATGTATATGCACTAATTGACCCAGGTTCCACCTTATCATATGTTACTCCGTTGGTTGCTAGAAAGTTTGGAATAAAACCTGAATTGGTTAAACCTTTTGAGGTGTCTACACCTATTGGGAACTCAGTGATAGCTAAGCAGGTATATAGGGGTTGTATAATAGTAGTTCATAGTCGACCTACCGTAGCGACCTAATGTAGTTAGATATGGTAGAATTTGATGTTATCATAGGTATGGATTGGTTGGCTTCTTGTCATGACAACGTTGATTGTAGATCAAAGATAGTCCGATTTCAATTTCCAGGGGAGCCTGTTTTGGAGTGGAAAGGTAATACTGCATCGTCGAGAGGTAGATTTATTTCCTATATTAAGGCAAAGAAGATGATCACAAAGGGCTATATTTATCACTTAGTTCGAGTTCAGCATATGGAAGTAGAGTCACCAACCATTCAGTCCATCCATATGGTTAATGATTTTCCGGATTTTTTTCCTAATGAACTTCCGGGTCTTCCGCCAGAGCGAAAAATTGAGTTTGCTATTGACCTACTACAAAATTCTCATCCTATATCTGTTCCTCCCTATAGAATGGCCCTCGCAGAGTTGAAAGAGTTGAAGGAATAACTAAAGGATTTTCTTGAAAAAAGGCTTTATCAGACCTAGTACATCACCGTGGGGAGCGCCTGTGTGATTTGTAAGGAAAAAAGATGGTTCCTTACGGATATGTATTGATTATAGACAATTCAATAAGATGACAATCAAGAATAAGTACCCGCTCCCGAGGATTGATGAATTATTTGATCAGTTGGAAGGTGCCAAGTGTTTTTCAAAGATAGACTTGAGGTCCGGGTACCATCAGGTAACGTTTAAGGAGGATGATATTCCGAAGATAACATTTGGGACCATGTATGAGCACTTTGAGTTTCGTGTTATGCCGTTCGATTTGACCAATTCCCCAACAGTATTCATAGATTTGATGAATCGTGTGTTCAGGCCCTTTTTAGATCTGTTCGTAATTGTGTTTATCGATGATATATTGGTGTATTCTTTTTCTGAGGCTGAGAATGCAAATCATCACTGTGCTCAGAGTTCTTCAAAAATGGAAGTTGTATGAAAAATTCTCTTAATGTGAATTCTGGTTGAACTCTGTAGCTTTCCCTGGGCATATCATTTCGGGTGAAGGCATCCGGTGGATACACAAAAAATTGAGGCAGTAAAAACTTGGCCTAGACCCACAACACCGATGGAGGTTCGTAGCTTTCTGGGTTTGGCAGGCTATTACAGGATATTTGTAGAGGGATTTTCTTCCCTTTCATCACCTTTGATAAAGTTGACTCAAAAGGGAGCAAAGTTTCAATAGACTGATGCTTGCGAACGGAGTTTCCAGGCATTAAAGGACAGATTAACTTCAACACCGGTTCTAATGCTCCCAGAGGGGACCAATGGTTATGTGATCTATTTTGATGCTTCAGGCGTTAGTTTGGGTTGTGTACTGATGCAACATGGTAAGGTTGTAGCTTATGCTTCTAGACAACTGAGGAAGCATGAGGAGAATTACCCGACCCACAATTTAGAGTTAGCCGCAGTGATTCATGAACTAATGATGTAGAGGCACTACTTGAATGGAATTCATGTTGATATCTATACGAATCATAAGAGCCTCCAGTATATCTTCAAGCAAAAGGAATTGAATTTACATCAAAGGAGGTGGTTGGATCTACTTAAAGATTATGACGTTGATATTTTGTACCATCCGGGGAAGGTGAATGTGGTAGACGATGCCCTTAGCCGTAGATCTATGGGTATCCTGTCATATTTACAGCCAGAGAAGAGGAGAATAGCCCATGATATTCATCAACTAACTAGTCTTGGAGTTCGATTACTGGACTCAGGTGATATTGGAATTACTATTCAGGATACGACAACATCCTCGTTAGTAACCGAAGTGAAGGAACGCCAGTACAAGGATCCTGCGTTAGTTCATTATAGGGACACCACCTCTCAGAAAGAGAAGACACCATTTGAGATTACAGAAGATGGAGTCCTCAGATATCGAGGACGATTATGTATCCCTAATGTTGCAGAGCAATGTCGGCAAGTTATGGGGAACTCACTATTCTCGTTATTCTATCCATCCAGGAGCGACAAAGATGTATCATGACATCAGGGAAGTATATTGGTGGGACGGAATGAAAAAAGATATAGCAGAGTTTGTTGCTCAGTGTCCTAACTGCCAGCAAGTTAAGATTGAGCATCAGAAACCCGGTAGATTATTGTAGGCTATGAAGATTCTGACTTGGAAATGGGAAGCAATCAATATGGATTTCAACATAGGCTTACCTCGTACACAGCGTAAGTTCGATTCGATATGGGTGATTGTTTATAGGCTTACAAAGTCATCCTATTTTCTTCCCGTTAGGACTACATATTCCGCAGAGGATTATGCAAGGATTTATATTAAGGAGATAGTGCGACTGCATGGTGTCCCTATATCCATTATCTCGGATAGAGGAGCTCAATTTACAGCTAATTTCTGGAGGTCCTTCCAAAAAGGATTAAGGACTCAAGTAAGTCTTAGAACATCATTTCATCCCCAGACAGATGGACATGCTAAGCGTACTATTCAGACAGTGGAGGATATGTTACGATCTTGTTTGATAGACTTCAAAGGTAGTTGGGATGATCATCTGCCGCTTATCGAGTTCACATATAATAATAGCTACCACTCCAATATTCAGATGGCTCCGTACGAAGCTCTTTACGGATGGAAGTGTAGGTCGCCTATAGGGTGGTTCGATGTTGGGGAAACTACGTTAGTAGGACCGGAATTGGTAAAACAGGCAATCGAGAAAAATAAGCTTATACAGGAAAGGCTATTAGCAGCTCAAAGCCATCAGAAGTCTTATGCGGATAATCGACGACAAGACTTGGAATTTCAGGTTAACGATTGGGTATTCCTAAAGGTATCATCGATGAAAGGCATTATGAGGTTTGGAAAAAAAGGAAAACTTAGCCCTCGGTACATTGGACCATATAGGATCATATGCAAGGTAGGCCAAGTAGCATATGAGTGGGACTTGACTTCGGACTTGGAGTCTGTAAATCTAGTCTTTCATGTGTCTATGCTACGTAAATGTATCGGAGATCCTTCCAGAGTTGTGTCAGTTGACGACGTTCAGGTCACAGAGCAACTGTCATATGAAGAAACTCCCACTGCTATATTAGACAGACAGGTTCAGAGATTGAGAACTAAAGATGTAGCTTCGGTGAAAGTACTTCGGAGAAACAACAATGTGGAAGAAATGACTTGGGAGGCCGAGGAAGACATAAAGTCTAGATATCCCTACTTATTTCCTCCTCCAGAGAAGGGTCCGACTGAGATGTCATAACCTTAAGGTACGTGTATGGATTCTTGTGTTAGTTATTGTCATTGGTCGTGTGAGGCCATTGTCGTTATTGATGATTATGGTCCTATGTGGCGTTAAATTATTGAGTTTCTACAGGAAGAGTTGGTAGTAGCATTGTTGCAAAGGAGACTCTGCCAAGGTTATATAGATCCCGGAGATTTAAACATTCGAGGACGAATGTTTCTAAAAGGTAAGGATGTTACATCTCGCATTTTCATATGTTAAAATTTCGTCTTCAGTTAACCGACGTAGACTCGGGGATGAGATTATCTTGAGATTAACATATTCATGCTATTTATAACAAGCGATAAGTAAGTGTCATGAACGATAAAGAGTACTCAAACTAAAGAAAACGAGTTTCGTTGAAGGTGGCCGATTTGGGATAAATTACGGGTCGAGCGATAATACTCGATAATTATGGACTAGTACCATACAAGTAACCATATGACCACGGTAGTATGATGCATAAAGTATATTTAAAATAAATAAAATTTTAAGTAATTTGAGATAATTTTTAATTATGCGGGTAATTGTTTAATTATCGGATAACGGGATATTACCTAATTACCTAAGAAGTGGATAAAGATTAATAATTCCCACCCACCCCTCCAAAAACGTGGCAACCGACCACAACCTAAGGAAAGTGACTCTTTAGTCTTCTTGATTAGGTGGAAATAAATTAACAAACAAAGGACACTTCATTTTTATACCATCCCTACAATCAATAACACCAAAAACATAATTTTCGTCTATCTCCTACCATTAGGACTTAGGAATCAATTGATAAGTTAGGAAGTTTTATAACCAGAAAGTTGTCATCTTACAAAATTTTCAACAAATTTCTGATTCTTAACACTTAACAACGAGATTATTTAGAAGCTAACAACGTAAGAATTTTGCGGTTATAAAGGAATACGGTGTAATCTTTTTCAAGAATATCATACGAAATTTATTTACTCCAGGTATGTTAAGGTCATACCTTCTTTCTTTTTGGCATGATCCAAATTATATAGAAGAAACTAGCAAACGCACGGGTTCCATAAATTACTCTATTTATAGAAATATTAGGGTTGTCTATATTTTTATTTCCCATGTAGTTATTATTATCTTCTGTTCACGGGTCCCAAAAAAATACGTATTTGCTAATGTTTATCCAAAAGACATATTGATTTTTATGGTGTTCTGAGAAAATTTTATTAACGTATTTCTTATGAATTTTATGCATTTATACATGTAGATTGACCTATGACCAGATGGCGTTATATACGCGTATATATGTATATTATTTTTATATGGGATATGGGAAAAGGTTACGACATTATATCCACTTGATTAGTTGGTATATGTTGATGATGTTGCCCACAATGGCCGAGACGATATGATGGGATGCCCTCAGTGGCTTGATGATGTTATGTACACCTATACCGATGCATGACATGACATTTATATGCACATTCATGACATATAAATGTTTCAGAATTTACAAAGTTATTCAAATTAGATGGATTTATTTATTCCATATTTCATCCATGTCTTTTACGTACCGATTTTCATGCCTTACATACTCAGTACATTTTTCATACTGACGACCTATTTCACGGGGCCTGCGTTTCATGCCCGCAGGTGCAGGTAGGCAAGCTGACGGTCCCCCTTCTTAGGATTCTTGATCAGCGAGAGTTGGTGTGATCCACTTGATCCAGAGCTGCTTTTGATTTTGGTACGATATGATTGTGTGTGTGTATATATATGGGTATGATGTGGCTCAGTCCCGTATTTGTATAGTTGTATTTCTACTAAAGTTCTGTAGACAACATGTATAGTTGGATAGTTTGTGGCCTTGCCGGCTGCCTGTTTTGGATATATAGTTGTCTGTAGTAGCCTTATCGGCTCGCCCCGCGTATTCCACACGTATATGTACATACGCCTTTTGGGAAGATTTAATTCATGTATGTTATGCTCGTAATTCAGTAGATGTTAATCAGGTTTATAGATTAGACGCATGCTTAGGGGTGTTTGACAGGTAGGACTCAGGCACCCGTCGCGGCCCTTCGAGTTGTGTCGTGACAAGAACAACATGGACAACCTTAGTTGCTAGGAGTAGATTCCTTATGAAATAGTTTATCGTGTACGTTCACTTTAGATCATGCCAAAATAAAGAAGGGAGTTCCTTAACATACCTTTGCAATCTTCTCTCCATTCGTCAACCAAGCTCAATATAATCTTCTTACGTCTACAGTGAGAACCCGACTTCGTCGTCATCTTATAAGCATTGTAACTCTCATATTTAAAAACCAATATTTTACAAGAAAATAAACAGCACGTCCCCTATTTTAACTACATCCCATATGTTACCAAAAGTCACCAAACAACCCAAACAACAACAATATAATTCACAATAAGCTCTCAGATTAGTTCAACAATCATTTTGAGCGACAAGCTTGATTGGATTACGTATAACCCATATCACACCTAATAGACTTCTTACATTAACTTAACAACATAGTTAACATGATAATAAATTAATTCATCAATGATTTCATCCTTATACCATATATTTATATCAAAGGAAACAATCCACAACTCCAGCTTTCGTCAATTTGAAACTTTATTCACTAGTTCATGTCTACTCCAACCATTTAACTTAATATACATCAATAAAACCTTAAGCACCTGCAAGAACACAATATACATACCTCCTACAGTAGATTCAAGTTTAAATCCAAGTTATATTTAGCTTACAACAGCCCTCAATGGCAATACAACACCGTAGAAGCGACTTAAGCTAATCCAAGTATTATCTTGTAGTTTATTATCCTTAAAGATTAACCAACATAAAAGAAATCTTAAGAAAAATTAGTAGGATATTATAATCACCTTAGACAGTATCAACCACTTAAAATTTCGGCCAAACACTGCCCACAATTATCCTCAATGACACCACAACACTATAGGAGTTGTATTCTCTTCTTGAATCAACTTTTGGTGTTCAAGTTGGAGTTTAAACACTTGTAGTTCACCTTGAATATCTAATATGTATGAAGGAGGTACTGATTATTACCTTAATCAACAAGAACCAGACGAGACCTGAGGTTAATTGACTTTGAAGAACCCTCCAAAACAGCCACAAGATGAAGAACTACGATCTAGCAAGCATCACATGGTTTCTAGCATTGGATTCATGTTTTTATCTTAGGTTTTCACCCTAGAATAATGGAGGAACCATTGGAGAGTATTTATGATGGTTTAGGAACTGTTTCTGACAAATAAAAATGAGTGAAAATGATTTAGAAGTGACTTAAATACAAGTTGGAGTTTACACCAACTTTGTGGGTCCCACGGGAGCTTCTTTGCGCAGTCTCGGGAAAACGCGAATAACTATCTACTAAAATATTGTATTGACAAATAGTTAAATGATTTAGAAACTAGACTCGTAGATCTTCAATTTTGTAGGTAGATCATCCCCTAATTCTAAGTATATTGGGAGAAAAGATCAGTTAAATTTGACCTACGTTTCAATAAATTTATGAATGTAACTTGTGATGACCTTTGCCAACTTTTGTTCCACAACTTGCTTGACTTCAAAACGTAGCACACAAATATCATATGAAAAAATTAACTCATATAATAACCTCCTTATCATGTAATGAACCATAATATCACCCTAAAGTACATGTTATAACATTCCAAACTCGTCGACTTTCGACGAAACTTATTTTCTTCAATTGGTTTAGCTCCTAAGATTTTCTTCAATTTGTTTAGATTCTAAGATTTCCAACCCTTTTGTTAATCTTTATTCATGATATTAAATATTTGTAACCTCCAAGTTAATATTATTAACTTAATTTATATGCTTCCAAATATAATTTTATTTTTGAGCTTACATCAATTGACTTACGGCGTACTCTCATGTATGAAAACATGGGGTTTAACATCATTCCCCCCTTTGGGACATTCGTCCTCGAATGTTGACTAATGCACTTATCCGTCTCTTAAGCAATAACTCTTAAAAATACTTTAATACTGTCTTTTCCATCTAGGGAATTGTTTGGTGAATAAATCCAAAGGCTAGGGAATTCCCTCCTTAAGGCCTATTTCTCACACCACGACTTGTGGTTGAAATTCTTCCAATCTCGTAACTGTTTCTGCCTTCTTTCATGCAGCCTGTACGATTCTGACCTTCAATGTGCACCAATGCGACTCTTATCTCATTTTCTAGTTCTCTTTTAACCAATCTCTAGGCTCCACTTTGTGAACATATATAGTAGTATGGCAAGCTATCCCTATGGGCATTTATAGGTGTACTAAAGCTCTTTGCTTAGTACTTTGTTGAACTTATGACTATTGCTATATCTTTTTTCATAGCCTTAGTTATCTATGCTTATGGCTTCACCACAACTAGGTAAGTCATATTGTACCATAACTTACTTCGGTTTATTATTATAGAGGCTTGCCACCCAACTCCAGATTACTCTCTCACCGCTTATCCTATATGTATAAATCTAAGCCATTTAATTCTTCCTTATTACTTTTCATCTTAATAATGATAGCCTAATCTCATCTCATGTTTAAAACTTTCATCCATATATTGTTGATTCACCTTAATGTTGATATGTAATCTACCACTGATAACATGGAACATCTTATGTAATATACCGTCACTAGGGCTCACGTCTTTCGCGGAACATCTGAAGTAATTTTCCCACTCCACTTAGGGACGATACTATACTCCAATAGCTGTACTTCATAGAATCCCAACGCGATTCATCCTATCGGGGGGAGGGAGTATTCTAATCCTGTTTCATCCATGAAATCCCTTTTTCTTTAAATAATTATTCAATAAAAGGCCTGAAATGCCATCCTCTTATCTATCAAACTTACACCCTTATTCTACTACCAGGGAACCATTTCATCTCTTCTAATTTCTCCTAGTCTTAGACTCCGCTGAGTTTATTCAGGATGTATCGAGATTTCTACAACTTACAGAAACCATCAGTGATGAGTTTAATTGTGAGGACTTACCTATTCTCGTCACCTTCTCACTCACCTTTTCTTATCTTTACTCCTATCTACCAAAACCATATCACTCTACGATACTTTATCTTGCTACCTAAACATATCTATATATACTACTCGCAACCTTTCTTTAAATTGCTAGTACCACAGATTTCCTTTCGTGTCTTCTCAGTTGTCATCAAAGGTAAGCAATTAATTTTCCTGGCCGTTCTGCCACTTGTTGCATGAATCCCTGGTCTTATCTTAGTGCCCACGAATACTGGAATTCCCTGTAACTCATATGATCTCAAATATCACTTTTGATTTTTTTTTCATTAGCCACGATAGGTGCCACTTACTTGTGGAGTGTATACAGTATTGTAGTGAGACAGTTGTTATAAGACCATTTCTTCTTCAATACTATGCTTAAGTTTAAGTCTTCTTCCTTATTTCCTCAGCTACTCTTTCGTTGTACTACTTAGTGGACACCCTCCGACTCTTATAAAGGTGCGAGCTTATTACATCATATACCCAAAGGGATTTTTGATATTACTACTCTACTATTATTATCATTAGTTACTTACATCCACGCCCTTGTGCTCGTAGGTTTGCTTCTGAAGTGAAATTTGACTATCTCCCTAGTGACACTTTCTTTTATTTCTGCAACACTTATACGATATCTTTAACTACCCAACCTACTATCTTAATATTACTCAAGGATCACGATGGCATCATATCTGCAAGACTAAATTCCCTATGTTGGGTTTCACTACGTTTATCTTGCACGATCTGTTAATTTTATCTATGGCCTCTTGTTTAGCTATGACTAGGCTATTCCTGAATCAACTATAGACTACCCGTTGGTGCATTATCATATTTATATTATGTGTAACCCCTCTAGGGTTATGTTTTTTTTTGGTCTTAACTCACCCTCGCACTAGATCCTTATGTATCAAGTGTCCACTCGCACTTATTTACCAATTAATATCCTTGTCGGGAACCCTTATTTACCACTTTATTTACCAATTAATAACCTCCTTATCATGTAATGAACCTAAGTCTCACCCTAAAGTACATGTTATAACATTCCAAACTCATCGACTTTCGACGGAACTTATTTTCTTCAATTGGTTTAGCTTATAAGATTTCCAACCCTCTTGGTACTCATTATTCATGATCTTAAATATTTGTAACCTCCAAGGTAACATGATTAACTTAATTTATATTCTTCCAATTATAATCTTATTTGTGAGCTTACATCAGTTGACTTACGACGTACTCTCACGTATGAAAATATGGGATGTAACACCTAGAGTGAGAAAGTGATCTGCACCAAATCATCCTTCAATTCTTACAAAAATCTTTGAAGATTAACAAGGAAAACACACTAGATCTTCATCCTTGAGGTAAGATTATACGCCCTAACCCTTAATTTTGAATTCTAACTAAAAATGGGCAATTATCAAGAAAGTTCATGGGTATTGGAGTTGTTATCTTGCTTGCATGTGTTATCAACGGGCATAGGAACATTGTTGAGCCAAAACTGGTGAAGGATGGGTTGTGGGTTGATGAAATACTCTATAAAAAGACCTTAGAGACTTAATGCAAACCTAGTGTTTGATAGAATGCTCAAATGAGCTAGAATCACGATCATCTTCCTAATTTTGTTTCAAATTGTTATATTTCAAAAATAGGTTGAGGTTGCTAATAATTCCTGAACATTGTAGATTTTAAGGAATCTCAATTGAGGTATGCATTACTAAACTCTCTTCTTCTTAGAATCTAACCCCTGGTGTTCGAGTATTTGGTGTAAGTTCCTAACTTGATAATACTAGAATTTGCTTCCTTAATGTGTTGTGTTGAAAGATTTTTGTTCAATAATTGTTCTAAATGTTTATTGTGTCATCATGCTGTTTGAGAATTTGTTTGAAATGAGGAATATGAGTTGAGAAAGGTTAAGAATTCGTGTCAAGAGTCGAATAAAGCTTGCTAACCTGATTTGTATGAAAAGCCTCTGTGTGATTAAGATTTTCCAAGCTTTTTCCCTTATGTGTGCAATGACTTATATGATAGGACTTATTGACGTGGATGATACTGTTATTTGAATGCATAAAAAGGGAAAGATTTGAATTTTAAGATACGGCCAAGTGCCAAGAACGACTTAATAAATGAGGCTACTTGTGCCATGTAATGAAAGATGGGAAGGAAATGTGAATTGAGTTGAACAATTGAAAGGATGATGTCTCAAGTGAGATGGCCTAGCCGATCGGGTCGTGATCGGACACCATGCCGCACATATGGTGGTAACTGTGCTGGATTGATTGATTGAAATTGTTGATATGGTTGATGTCTCAAATGAGATGACCTAACCGATCGGGTCGAGATCGGACTCCGTTATAGGAACACGGTGGTATTGTGGATTGTGGAACATGGAACTAATATTATTACCTAATAAGATGGAAATTGAATCAGAATATGTGATTCTTATTTGATGTTTTCGTGTTTGTTTGAATCTTATTGTACATTATGTCCGCTTCCCATTCGTTTCATTATTCATTCTACTAAGATTGGTGTTTATCTTTACATAATAGTACTATTCAACAGTAGTAACGTCCCTTTTGTCGGGGGCGCTGCATCTTTAAATGGATGTAGGTGGTTCTATAGCAGACAATGTTGATCGCAGCTAGTGGCACGCCCTCTTTCTAGTTGACTTGGTGAGCCCCACATCATTTCTGGATCCTATATCTTTTGTATCTCATGTTCACCTTCTTATCATATTTTTAGGTATAGACGAGGCCTTGTTGCCGGAACTTTTGTAGCACTTTCTTCTGTATCTACTTAGAGGTTCCGTAGACGTTGATGTGGGTTGTATATGGGTGTCGGGAAGGTCAATGAATTACGTTGTGCTTTGGATTTCTGTTTCACTAAATCGTAAGGTGTGTGTACCTTAATACTTAACAATAAGGTACCTAATGAATTGGCTTAGTAATGTACTTATATGATCTCCCATTCTCTCTCAACTCACCCCTAACCCTAATCGCCGTCACCAGCGAGAAACCCTTGCTATGGTATTTCCGTGACTCCTCCGACCATCACTAGTCCCCTATACTTTTTGGCTCTTTGATTTCATGATTCCTTGAGGAGATTTCAAGGAAAGCCAACCGGATTCTCCCTGAAATGTTTTTACCGGCCTGTTTATGGCCTTTCTCATTTATGAGTATTGGTTTATTCCCATTTTAGTTCGAATCCATAGTTTTGACTGAGTTTCTTTCATCTCTACTGTTTTTCTGGAAAACCCTAGTTACGACTACTCGAATCCCTTTAGATCTTTGTAGATCTGAAACAGTTCGAGTATTATCTGGTGTTTTTCCTTGAGATCTCCTGTTTAGGTTAACTGTTTTGATTCCATTTGCTTTCTTCTGAAATTAGGGTTTGCCCTAAGTATTTCTCAAAAGGGTTTTCTTTCTAACTTTTTCAATGTTTAAACTAATTGTTTCTTTACTAGCTTGACTGATCCTCATGTATGTTTCTGTGTGTTAAACTTATTTCTTCAATTCTTTGGTTTCGACATTGTGCTTATCTCTGCGAAATCAGTCCTATTAACTTATTTCTATTTAGGAGCTTAAATTATTTTCCCTGTTAAAATTAGTATTTTGTGAGATTTCTACTTGATTGACTTCTGTTAAGGATTTGAACGATTTCTTTCTTGTTAAAATCAGAACCCTTTGGGATTCTTACTTGGTTGATTTCTATCTAAGGATTCAAATAATTCTTTCCTATAAAATTAGTACTCTTTGAAGATTTTACTGACTGTTTCCTGTTAATTGCTTTGATTAAAACCCGTGTGCATAGATTTTATCTGTTTCCTTATTTGAAATTTTAATTGGTCACACTTGCCTTAATTACTCATCTGCATGATTTTGTGATTTGTAATAATCCTTTATTTGGTCAGATTTGGACTCTTTCCTTAATTAAACTCTCTTGTTGTCACCGTTGATCAATAAACCCTAATTAAGGGGTCTATATTGGACTCCCTTACGATTAATTGATTCTGTGACCTTGTGATTGCCCTTAATTGACCGATTTTTGACTTCCTTTACCTTATTTATTATACTCCCTAAGTTCTATATAGACTGTTGTTTTTCCCCTCAACACACGAACAATAGTGCATAATATACACACACTCTTAAATTCTCTCTTCTTTCTCTGCTACATGTGCTAACTATTGGTCTAGCCGGCTGAAAGACAAGGCTAGACAATGGAACTCTACTTGCTTTACATTCTACACTTTGTTTCCTTAACTGGTATGTTTCTAGTTCAATTCTAAAATTCAACTTTATCTGTTCCTTTATGTATTTAATTGTCTTCCTGTTTACTGCTTTACCCAGTATGTTTATGTTTTCAAGTGTTTAATCGAGCATGCCTAGATATCATTTATCTTGTTTGCATGTAGTTTCAGTTCCTGTTTACTCCCCTCAAATATTATGCTCATGTTAGTGTCTTAGACTCCTAATGTATTTGATTGATCCTAATTGGTATGAATAATGCACCCCTGTCTTCAACATGACTTTCCCCACGCTCTGTCTCTATGTTTTAATTGCCTTTTACCATGACTGACTTGTCAAGTCCCTGAATCAGTAGACGCTTAGTTGTTCTATACAGTTGTTGTTCCATATGCCCCCCTTTGACCCTGTTCATGTGTTTCTAATGTGAAGATCTCTATGTTCCCAACCCCTTGACCCCTGTTTGTAACACTGATTGCTGAATGGTTGTAAGTCTGAGCACTCTGAGTTTGTGTGGTTGTATGTTGAATATTTTTTCTTTTAGAATTGATTTCAAAACTATTTTTCACTCCTGGATTTTTCCTAAATTTTTTTCTATTCTTGAAAACCTTTTCACACCTATAATTATTATCTCTACGCTGTCTTTAACAAGTTCTTTCAAAACTAATTCAAGCACTCCCACTCTTAGATTCTTAAGTTCTGCCCCTCCAGTGTGTATATTGCTTAGGAATCCGTGAGACTCCTCCGAACTCTGGCACACTGGGGATGGCCTTTTCCATACTGCACATAATCACTTCCCTATTCAAAGGATCTTGGTGTGAGCATTCCCCGGGATCCCTGAGGTCCTTAGGGAACTTTGACACACCAGGACACCCTATTGGCAACGAGACCCTTGGTATCTGAGACTGTTTTGAAGGCCTGGTGTCTCCAGGTTTACTTTGGGCCTATCTGCAGGCCCCTTATAGTATAGAATATATTTACTTATGTAATTCATTCAATTATGGTCTGTAATAATTATCTTTGTAAACATATATTTGGGAAATTAGTAAAAGAGTAGGGATTCGTCTATGATTTTGTGGGGAAACTTGGGTGGAAATCATGCTTTAGGTTTATACTATGCTTATTTTCAGTAAAGATCATGCCTTTAGACCCATATTATGTTACTTGCATTAGAGATCATGTTGTAGGACTATGGTGTTATTTTCATTAGAAACCCTGCCTTAGGGTAATTACGTTTACTGGTTTTGCATATTAAAAAACATGTTGTAGCTCAGTACTTCATTATCACGGAATTCTGCTTTTGCATAATCATGATCACCTAGAAATTATGTTATTAAGTTACTGCTGTAATTTTGCCTAATAAAATGTTCATTCTTATGTGCATTAGAAATCCTGCTTTAGGATTGTGTTTATATTCACTTAAACTATGTCTACATCGCCTAAATCAGTAACCGTCCTGTCTATAATGATACTTAAAAGTAGCCCCAACGCCTAGACACCATGTTATAGGATAAATATGTATGACATCGATTTCTTGATATTCAGCACCTAGACCAGCATGCCTATATGACTTAATAAGTTCAAACTGTTTTAGAACTAAATTCTCAGAATTCTGATTGCATGTTTATAGGGTATTACAGATCCATTACCTAGGCAATCCTTAGGTAATTAAGGTCGTATAAAACTGTGAAATTGTGCTCTTTTTTTATTTGTGAAACAGCCCAGGTTCAATAGGTTCTAAAATCAGTAGGCAAACTGATTAGGTTTATGTCACTTTGCCTTAAAATCTTGCTGCATATTCTCTGCTTGTCATGCTCACCTAGACATCCTATTCTAGGACTTTCTAAAAATTCTCTGAAATATGTGTTCGAGACGTGCTAATTATCTGCTTATGTGTGGAGGTAAACATGAGCCCTCTTAATTGTTTTCATACTTGATAGTCCTATATGCTTTTTGTTGTCGCTTAGATTTTCCCTTTTAAACACCTTAGGAGAGTCTAGAACTGCCTAAAATTAGAGGTCCTAAACACCTCCAGGACCACAAGGAAGGGACGGGTAATGCACGCTTAGAGTTCGTTAATCAAAATCGCTTATGTAACTACTAGGGGGGGGGGGTAATTGGGTAGTAAAAGGATATGATGACCTGTGCGCTAATGTCACGTGTAACCCCTCTAGTTGAGGAAGGATTACTGGGCATTGTACAGATGTGATCCTATAGGCTAATAACTTAGGACTCTCCTATCTTATTTACTTATGTGTGCTCAGACTGCTTACCTTTTAAACTCCTTTCATCTTACTTACATATGTGTGCTTAGACTGCTTATCTGTTAAATGACTAATTTGCTAAGTAATTTTGGTCGGGACCCATCATTGTGGACCTCGAGGGGTGCCTGACACCTTCCCCTCGAGGTAATTTCAAGACCTTACTCAAATCTCTGGTGACATAGACTAGTTTCATGAGTTACTTGCAATAGGTTCCCTAACGCACCATAAATCCGTTAGGTGGCGACTCTTCACTTTCCATACCCCATCTCCCAAAATGGGAGCCGGGGCTTAGCCTCATGCAGGATTCGGGATAGGGATTATTCCCATGAAAATAGAAGGCAATGTTTAGCCTTATACTAATGGGAGGCAGGGCTTAGCCTCACGCAGGATCGAGACAAGGCTTAGTCTCATGCAAAGGGAAGGCAAGGACTAGCCTTATGAAAATGGGAGAGGCAGGGCATATCCTCATGCAAAATTGAGACAGAGCTTAGTCTCATGCAAAGAGAA
Organism: Nicotiana paniculata; assembly: GCA_005239505.1. Lineage (NCBI taxonomy): Eukaryota > Viridiplantae > Streptophyta > Magnoliopsida > Solanales > Solanaceae > Nicotiana > Nicotiana paniculata. The sequence continues at coordinate 3,737 of MDKI01034340.1, read as the reverse complement.
GAAAATGCTTAGCCTTATGCAACTGAAGAGGCATGGCTTAGCCTCATGTAAGGTTCGGGAAAGTGCTTAGTCCCATGCAAGGAGAAAGCAATGCTTAGCCTTATGCAAGTGGGAGGCACGGCTTAGCCTCATGCAAGGTGGAGACAGAGCTTAGTCTCATGCAAAGAGAAGAGTAAAAGCAAAGTATGCTTAGCTGACGATGTGTTTCGTTCACAGTGATTGTGTTTTTGCAATGGTATTTGTCATGATGATATAGTCCTGCATCCAAAGAAAAATTTGTGAGTTTTGCGGGGGAAGGTTGGTTCGTGCCTTTGCTTGATCGATTTGCTCCGCGTTGTCTGAAGATCCTGTTCAAGCTATTAGGGTAGCTTTTGCTAAAGCAAAGTTTCTTTTTAAAAGCATGTGTGCATAACTTTCAAAAGACATAGTAGTATATAGTTTAGAAACTAGTTAGATGAACTAGTAACTGTGACATAATCAGAGACATTGCGACTTCTTCTGCTGTAGAATTTTGAGGGTCCTCCTCAAAATTCGGCCCCAATTTCTAATCGTGGGGGAAATGATAATTTTATTGAATTGTGACCGAACCTATAGGGCTTCCTACATATCCCCTCTTAAATGGGAATCAGGTCGAGCATAGTTCAATTTACATAATGTAGAAAAGCATAAGATGGTTTTACACATAATATCTTTTGACTATGTCTGAGTTGATTGGCTTTGGCCAAATTTCCATGTCTATCTCTGCGAGTATGAGCGCTCCTCCTGTCAGTACTCTATGAACCATGTAAGGACTTTGCCATTTAGGAGAGAATTTTCCTTTGGCTTCATCTTGATGTAGAAAGATCTTTTTCAACACCAGCTACCCCGGTGCGAACTGTCTTGGCTTGACTCTTTTGTTAAAGGATCTAGACATTCTGTTCTGATAAAGCTGGCCGTGATATACTGCATTCATCCTCTTTCCATCTATGAGGACTAGTTTCTCATAGCAGCTCCTTATCCATTTTGCATCACTGAGCTCGTCTTCTTGTATGATCCTCAAGGAAGGGATTTCTACCTCGCGTGAATGGAAGCTTCAGTACCATAAACCAGCAGATAGGGGGTTGCCCCAGTTGATGTGCAGATTGTGGTACAGTATCCCAGTAAGGCGAATGGTACTTTTTCGTGCCATTGTTTGTGATTTCCACCATTTTCCTTAGTATTTTTTGATTTTTTTTGGCAGCTTCCCCGACTCCATTCATTTGAGGCATGTATGCTGTGGAATTCTTGTATTTAATTTTGAAAGTTTCACACATGGATTTCATCAAATCACTGTTGAGACTGGCAGCATTGTCAGTGATGATGGACTCTAGAACCCCGAATCGACAAACAATTTGTTCACATACAAAATCCACAACGACCTTCTTGGTCACAGCTTTGTAAGATGCAACTTCAACCGATTTAGTGAAGTAGTCGATAGCCACCAAAACGAACCAGTGTCCGTTTGAGGTGGTGGGCTCAATTGGACCAATGACGTCCATTCCCGAAGAAGCAAAGGGCCAAGGTGAGCTTGTTGCATTAAGCTCGTTCAACGACACTTTTATCATGTCTGCATGTATCTGACATTGGTATAACTTCTGAACATACCGGATGCAATATGTTTCCATGGTCATCCAAAAGTAGTCGGACCTGAGTATCTTCTTGGTCAAGATAAAACCATTCATGTGTGGGCTGCAAGTTCCAGTGTGTATCTCCTCAAGAAATTTAGAAGCCTCTTTTGTGTCAACACACCTTAATAATCCCAGATCAGGAGTTCTACTATATAGGGTTCCTCCACTCTGGAAGAAATGATTGGACAACCTCCTAAGTGTACGTTTCTGAGTATGGTTCGCATGCTCCGGGTATTCTACTTTTACCAAGTACTCTTTGATGTCGTGGAACCAGGGTTTTCCATCTGTTTCCTCTTCAACATGAGCACAATATGCCGGCTGGATATGGATCCTTACTGGAATGGGATCGATGAAGTTCTTGTTTGGATGCTTTATCATTGATGAAAAGGTGGCCAATGCGTCTACAAATTCATTCTGAATCCCGGGGACATGCCAGAACTCTATCTTTGTGAACCTCTTCTTCATTTCTTGTATGTGATACAGGTATGGCAGTATCTTAGAATTCGTGGTAGCCCACTCTCTTTGTACCTGGTGCACAAGCAGATCTGAATCCTCGATCACCAGCAGTTCCTGAATGTTCACATCAATAGCCATGTTAAGCCCTAATATGCAAGCTTCATATTCCGCCATGTTGTTAGTGCATGGGAATCTGAGTTTTGCAGACACCAGATAATGCTGACCAGCTTCTGATACCAAGACAGCTCCGATGCCGAGTTGAAATTTGCAGATCCATCGAAAAACATTCTCCAACCATCGTAGACCTCGAAAATATCTTCTCCTACGAATGATATCTCCTAATCAGGAAAATACGTCTTCAAGGGTTCGTATTCTCCTCCCACAGGATTTTCTACAGGGTGATCTGCCAATGCTTGTCTTTTGACTGCCTTCTGAGTTATATAGATGATGTCGAACTCACTCCGCAAGATATTCCACTTGGTCAGCTTCCAAATAGGCATGGGCTTTTGCAAGATGTATTTCATGGGATCCATTCTCGAAATGAGATATGCCGTATAAGCACAAAAGTAGTGTCGTAGCTTCTGAGCTATCCAGGTTAGAGTGCAACAAGTGCATTCTAGCATAGAGTATAGTGCTTCATAAGGAGTGAACTTCTTACTCAAATAGTAGATGGATTGTTCTTTTCTCCCTGTTTCGTCATGCTGTCCTAGAAAACAATCGAAAGCTCCATTTAACACTGCAAGGTAGAGTAGCAGTGGTCTACCCGGCCCCGGCATGAATAAGACTGGTGGTGTGGACAAGTATTCCTTGATATTTTCAAAAGCCTTTTGACAATCCTCTGTCCAACTGGTTGCAGTGTCCTTCAGCATTTTGAAAATCAGCTCGCATAGTACTGTGGATTGTGCTATGAAACGGCTGATGTAGTTGAGGCGTCCTAGGAAACTCATAACATCTTTATTGCTTTTTGGTGGTGGTAATTCTTGGATGGATTTGACCTTTGATGGGTCTAACTCTATTCCCCCGCGACTAACAATGAATCCCAACAACTTTCCGGCAAGAACCCTGAATGCACACTTTGCGAGATTTAGTTTCGGGTTATACCTCTATCTCTTTATGTATCATGTCATGGCTCTCATGTAGGTGGCTTCAGCATTCTTTAAACCGAATGGAATCATTTTGTAGCAGTACACTCCCCATGGTGTAATGAAAGCTATTTTTTCGGCGTCTTTTTCATCCATCCAGATCTGATGGTAACCTGTGAAGCAATCTACAAAAGGATTGGAGTTCATGCTTGGTACAATTGTCGATCAGAATGTGTATATTCAGTAGCTAGAAATCATATTTTGGACTGGCCCTGTTAAGATCCCGATAATCAACACAGACTCTGACTTTCCCATCTTTCTTTGGAACCGACACAATTAGGGGTGTGCATTCGATTTATCGATTCGATTTTGACCCTTATCGATAATTACTTATCGATTATCGATTTGTACATATGCTTATCTTTATCGTTTCAATAAGGTTTCGATTTTCTCGATTTCGGTTTATCGATTTGTAGGGCTTATCGATTCAGTTATCGATTACACCAATAAGAAAATTTGCGGGATTCCACTAATAAGAAAATTTGCTAGCTCT